>MU673763.1:180546-194581 GCA_026770625.1 Nicotiana glauca | reverse complement strand
ATCCAAGCCAAATGAAAGAAATGAAAGAAATAAGCCAAATCCGTGTTTAAAGAATCTGCCCGTGCTTCGTCGAGTTGTACCTTGCACTTGTGTTATACAAGTTGTACATCCTATTAAAAATTTTCTTTGTCGGACACCTTCAGTTTAAACACCCATAACATCTTGTAGAAATATCCAAATGACAAACGGTTTGAAGATTTAGAAACTAGACTCGAAGATCTTTAATTTGATAGGTTGTACACCATATAAATCTTTATAGATTCCGAGATATGAGCTTCTAAAATGCATCAGAAAATTCTGTCTAAATTGCTCCACTAGCCATTTTTGATCCATCATAACTTTCTGAGATAATATCCAAATCATGAATGGTTTAACTTTCTGAAAACTAGAATGTAAGGGCTACAGCTTTTGTGTTTTACAATTTTTCTTATTTCTTATAGATTGCAAGATATGAGCTTCCAAACTGAACTCCTCGCACTAGAAATTTTCTGGTGCACAGCTGAAGCTAAGAAAAAAATCTGCAATTTTTCCAAAGATGAAATAGTCCGTTTAACCACCCAAAACTCACCCCGAGGCCAGTGGGATCTCAACCAAACATGTCAACATATCCCATAACATCATTCAAACTTGTTCAAACCTTCGGAACTCTCAAAACAACATCACAACACCAAATTCGCATCGGATTCAAGCTATGAACTTTGAAACTTCCAACTTCCACATCGGATGCCGAAACATGTCAAAACTAGTCCGAATGACCTCAAATTTTGCAGACAAGTCTAAAATGACATAAAGAAGCTACAGCAACTCTCAGAATTCGATTCGGACCCTCGGATCAAAATCTCACCTATCAACCGGAATTCGCCAAAATACTAATTTTGCCAATTCAAGCTTAATTCTACACCGATAATCACAAAAATATTTCGGACACACTCCTAAGTCCCAAATCCTCTAACGAAGCTATCCGAACCATAAAATTTGCATTTTGAGTCCTCTAACACATAAGTCAATATCTGGTTGACTTTTTTAACTTAAGCTTCTTTAAAAGAGACTAAGTGTCTCAAACCTTACCAAAATCATTCCGGAATGGCTTCAAATTTTGCACACAAGTCACATTCAATATTATGGACTTGCCCCAACTTTCGGAATCGCATTCCGACCCCGATATCAAAATTTCCACTTCCGGTCGAATTTTCTCAAAAACCTTCAAATTTCTATATTTAGCCAAATTTTTTCAAAATGATCTCCGGACATCCGAATTCACTTCCGATCGCGCTCCCAACTCCAGAATCACCATACGGAGCTATTTCCAGACTCGGAATCCCAAATGGAAATTTATAACACTGAAATGCCTTCCAATCCAAATTTATGAAATTCTTCTAAAATACTAACTTCCACAATATACGCCAAAATGCTCACGGGTTATCCAAAACTGAATCCGGACATACGTCCAAGTCCGAAATCATCATACGAACCTGCTGGAACTTTCAGATCCCGATTCCGAGGTCGTTTACTCAAAATTCCAATCTTAGCCATTTTCTTCAACTTAAGGCTGCCGCAATGAAAATTTTCTTTCCAATTTGACTCCGAATTTTCCAAAATTCAACTCTGACCATACGCACAAGTCAATATACCTAAAATGATGCTATTCATGACTTCCAACTGTTGAACGATGCGCTAGAGCTCAAAACAACCGGTTGGTTCGTTACAAATATTTAATCCTTCCAACTGCTGAACGATGCGCTAGAGCTCAAAACAACCGGTTGGTTCGTTACAAATATTTAATCAATTTCCAAAAAGTCAACAAAAGCCAATCCGAGCTCACATGGTCAAAACTCGAGTCCAAGACCAAATCCCTATGACATATTACCCCATGAGTCTAAATATGTGACTTGATTCTAAATTTGAGTCCAAACCAATAGTAACCCCAAATACACTTTCTTAAATTGTAAAAAAAGCTACAAATTTCTCTTGGTAAAATCCATGCTTTGATGTAAAATCTAGTAATAAATTCATGTATAAATCATATATTTAGGTTAGAATCACTTATTCCAAACTTGGTCAAAACCCTAGCCTCAAACTTCTAAAAATGAGCTCCAAAAGTTGGGAAATAAAATAAAAATCAATAACTCAACCTTAAATAGCTTCCAAAAGTAGCTGTGAAAAATGTGCCCAGATGGCCGCATAATAGCTTCGCGGGCTGCATAGTCACCGCAGATCAGAATAGTTCAAAAATCTACCCTTATATCTTTCTGGTAATAGCGCCATAACTCTTTCTATAAAAGGTGGAATGACTAATGATTTATGCCACCATAAACAAGACGCAAAGAGCTACAATTTCATCCAAACCTTGCCCCAAAATTATTTAGATTGGATGAAATGTTCTTTTAAATTCAGGTCATCTACAGAAAAGCCCTGTTTAAGCAACTTAATTCTTCCTAAACTTGATCGATATGCACCTATACTCACTCGAGCCCCACGAGACTCTATCCAGTAATTCCTACAAGTCCAAATACCCTATATGGACTTTTTCAAAGGCTGAAACCACCCACGGGAATATCGTAACAAAGAACTGAGGCCTAACCCGAATAGAATTTTTTAAGTTCTTAAACCTTCATTCTTTCAAAAGTCTGTTTGAATCCCACTTAGAAACCTCGAATTACTTCCAAATATTGCACACATTTAATTCAACTATATAGACCTATACAATGTCTCGGAACACCAATCAGAGTCCAATAACGTCAAAGTCAACTTTTGGTCAAACTTATGAGCTTTTAAGTTCTTCAGCTTGCCTTTTTTAAAAAATAGTGTTGAATTCTTCTAGGAACCTTCAATACCAAATCTAAACGTATGGAAAACACCAAATTTATTATATGAACCTGTTGGAATCTTCAAATCACGATTCTGTAATAACCCGACCGGTCATTTTAAGCTTTAGCATTTTCATTCAGTGGCTCCAATACCATAGTATGAGGAACAGAGCAAGAGACTCCAACAATGCAAACTAAATTAAAGATACAAAAGTTTCCCTATAAAAGGGTTAGCTTCAACAACCCATAAGGGACGGCTTGCCAAGCTACACAAATAGTTAACTTGCTTATAGTCGCAAAAGTTTTTCTAAAAGGGGTTGGTTTCAACAACCCATAAGGGATGGCTTGCCAAACTACACAACTCAGAAAACTTTTGTGCTATAACCAACTTTAGCTGTTATTACTCAGAAAACTTTCATACTACAATAAGCTAACTTTCTTAGTGTATTCTTACTCTATTTTCATACATGGACCGGCTTTTCCATCCATTTGAAAAAAAAGAACAAGAGGGATCATACAAATACTACATGGCCTCCTTTATATAGTACTAGGAGGTTATTATAAGACAAACCTACGTTATAAAATAAACCTATCTTACATATCAAACCTATCTACAAGTGGGTTCCTTTTGACATGTGAAGGACCTTAGGCAAAGCAACTAAAAAGCTACTGAACATGTGAAAGAGGTGAAATATACATGGTATAGCATGTGAAAGTATGTGGGAGCATGTGATGACATGTGAAGTAGGGTGTTGCATATGGAAAAGCATGTGAAAGTGGGTCCCGGATAGTATGGAAAGATGTGAAAATTTGTCTTGGCATGGGTAGATAATTTTTTAGGGGTTTTGGTAGGTAATGGAGGATTATGGTGGAATTAGCAAGGATTTAGATAATTATCCTTCATTGATTCTCTAGGTTTGTCTTCTAGGCATCTTTTTTAAGACCTTGTGTACTGACCCCTAGAACTTGACGGCCCTCCTTCGATGTGTTCTTTCTCCTTTGGATTGAGGGATGTAATCCGCAACCTTATTATGGAGATATCGTGAATGATCTTTTCTCGGATGACTTCATATGGGGTTTGATATTCCTTTACTGCTTCCCATACCCTTTTTCCATTGTGTATGAGTGCTAGTATAATTCCAGCTCGCCCAATCTTTTGGCAATATCTCTCTTGGGATGCATATGTTTTGCTGGAAGATAATTCATTATGCTTCAGTATATTCATCTTCCATGGATAAAATGGAAACGGGAAATTTTTACCAGAATGATGCCTCTGCTTGCGCCTGGATCTTTCTATTAATAATCTTCACTAGCCTATGGAATATGAAAACATTTGCAGTTTAGAAATTGTTGAAATATTTTATCTAATATCTTCTAGGCTTGAACCGTAGTAAAAATACTTTAAGAGTTGGTTGAATGTTATCAAAATTCTTGAAGACGTTGCATTTGAATTCTATTAAAATATAATAATGATGGCATATGTACTAGAAAAACCATAATAGTTCTTGCGGATAATCCTTGGCTTGTGCTATTAACATATGGATGGCATAATGAATATTCTAGATTGACC
The DNA here is from genome assembly GCA_026770625.1 of Nicotiana glauca. NCBI lineage: Eukaryota > Viridiplantae > Streptophyta > Magnoliopsida > Solanales > Solanaceae > Nicotiana > Nicotiana glauca. The sequence continues at coordinate 190,204 of MU673763.1, read as the reverse complement.
CCATAAACCTTAAGAATGGATCCTCCATGTTGCCGGAAAACTTGAAGCTCATAATAAGTTCTTCTTTCCATTATAATTGATGGATCAAAGAGATCCATGAGGTTGAACAACTCTGATGGATGATCCGTTGATTTCAATGAACTTGTTCCTGGTACATTTGAAAACATGAAGATGTGGTTGATTAACTTTTGCTTTGACATCATCTTCGCTGGGGAAAATCTCTTTGTGAATTCTTCTGGTCGAGATAGAAAATCCACGAGAATATTATTCTTTCCTTTCAGGTGCTTGACTCAAACTTGTATGGAGAGAACCATTGAGCCCATATGAGAATATGAGAATTGGGAATAATTTTTGCATTTATCTGGATCATCTTTGGGAAGGCCTTCATATCCATCTCTATCAGAAATTGTGTATGAATGAGGAAAAAATTGAATTTCTTGATTCCATTATTTACTGCAAGAATTTCCTTGAAAGTAGAGTGATAATGTTGCTCGGCTCTTTGAACTTTCCACTAGAATATCCGCATCTTTTCCTCTTTTCATCTTTTTCTTCAGATAGAGCAGCACTCCAGCATTCATTAATGCAATCAGTTTGCAGTATCTACTTACCTTCTGAAGGGATGTAGAGGGACTTGATATCTTTAGATATCTCCTTTATTTTCCTAACTGCTTCATCTTCTTTCTTTCCCCATGGTAGAGCATTTTTCTTGAGCATTTATGTGAGCGGAGAAATGTATTTAGAGATATTTGGGATTTAATCTCTTATATAATTTACTACAGCCATGAATTGTTGGATCTGCTTTGTTATGAGGCTGGTAACTAGAAATTTGAGTAGTTCCTGACATATATGTGATTTTGGACTGTATGCACCTTAGACAAAATGCATTCTGAGAAAATCAATCACTTTTTAAGCAAGAACCATTTTTTTTACTGAAAGCATGACCTCGTATTGTGTTACCAATGCCTCAAATTGACGAACCAAGTTGACATATTCCTCCAATGTATCACTAAATAATAGGATTTCATCAATGTAAACTAAAGAGGTATGGAGGATGGGTTGGAATATTTTTATCATGACTTTTTGGAATAAGGAAGGTGTAGTTTTTAATCTGAAGGGCATGATTTTCCATTGGAAGTAATGATCGGGGATACAAAATCTCGTTTTATGCCTTTCTTCGAGGTGGATTCCCAATTGCCAAAATTCAGATTTTAGATCAAACTTGGAAAAGAATTTGGCCTTGGCTAAGTGGGAGAAAAGAGTGAGTTTATTTGGGATAGGGAGTTTATCATCTTGGAGGAAATGGTTAAGTGCCTGGTAGTTAATAACTAACATGCATTTTCCTCTTTTTTGTTCAACTCTTTTGTTGACATAAAATACTTTGCAGGCCCATTGCGAATCTAATGGCCCTATTAGATCAATTCCAAAAGTTCTCCGCATTCTTTATTTGCAAGATGAAGGTGATCTAAATTCATGCCTGAATGAATGTCTTTTATTGGATTGATGCTTTTATTCTTCTTAAAAGGGATCTTGATAAAAATATCTTCGTTCTTCCATAACGGGCTTTTCCTTTTCTTCATAAAATCCTTGTGGGATTCAATACATGAATGCTCAATGAGATTTTGTTCAATATCCTTGATTTGTTCGTCGTTGGTGATTTGAAATAACCTTGGAATTTCATAATAAGGTTTGAATTATTTCTTAAAGGTTATCTCGTTAGCCTGATCTGGATTTGATCTTTTAGTTGTTTGAAAATGTTGAATCCAACAATAAGATCTTTACCTAGTACATCTGACCCTATTAGCTTGGTTCTGTACTACAATCTTGGAAAGAACTCAATTATGGCCAGGTGTTTTATGATGATGGTGGTAATCAAGATTCCATTTGATGCAGTGTTAAAATCTTTAAAGTGAGGCACTCATTCATCTTCAAAGAGAACAACAAGATTCATGAGTGAACAAGCAGCTCCAGTATCAATGAAAGCAATGACTTGAGTTGGTTTATCTCATTTGGATGAATAAACCTTGAGTTCCACTTGAAGGATGCCTACGAGAGTGTTGATCTCTTCATGGGCTTTAGCCGCTGTTATAAAATTTGATAGTGGTCATCACCATGATCTTCGTATATATCAAGAGAGAATAAGCTTTCTTCAGTGGGTTTATCGTCCATAGAGAATATGGACTCGAGGTGTTTTTACGCCAGTGTAATCTTCAATTCTAGCAAGAGTTTGACATGTTTCCTCGATTGGGGACAATTTCTTGCGAAATGTCCAATCTTGTGGCAAATAAAGCATATGTTCTTTTTGTGAAAATTTCCTGACCTCCTTCATCTGAAATATTTTGTACGCCTCCTAGACCTTGATTTCACATATGGAATTCTTAGCCATCTGAACCTCCTGAATCTTTTCCATCGCCTAGATGTGTGGCAGGAATATCCTAATTTGGTAATCTGATCAGATTTGCGACATTGTGTTGGATAATTTGTTTTAGAGTAGAGCGATGCATAAAAATGTCATCCAATGTGACGAAAATAGCTTGCCTGATGTAGCCAACTTGTGGGATTATTATGGATTGAAACTTTTCTTCAATAATGGTCATGATTTGGCTTGCCAATAACTTTGGAAGGGAATGGACAAAGGCTTGTTTCAGATTGATGTCTTCGCCGATCTCGAAGTATATCTTTGCCATTTTTTTGAAAATACTTGTCATTGTCATTTCTGTCGAATGACACACACTTTATCTCGAAGAGTTGTCTTCGCATCGTTTCTTGTCTTTGGCCAGTATCTCCACAGACAACTTCGTGTAGGATTCTGATATTGAAGGCAAATTCCTGGGAAGTAAGAAAAGTGTTTTTGTCTTGAATTCCAATTGAGTTCCACCAATCTCTGAGGATTCCATAGAACCGTGAAATGAGTTCTGACAGGATGATATACTTTTCTCATTCCACCAAATTTTTGGTCCCATCCAAGTATAGAAGTCTTGGATCCTTTGAGGCCATTTTGAAACCTTGATATCATCTAAGGTGAAAGTGTGGAAACCAATTTTAACTGTTTTTGACGCCATGGGCTCATATCTTCTTCCTGGGATTGGTTCTTCTGTCATACCTTCTTATTCCTCATCTACTTCAGATATTTCTAGTCTCTTAGCTGGTTTGCAAATATTGGGGGATCGTCATCTTCGAAAGAGTTTGTTGTGGATTCATTACTTGATTGAGAGCTATCTTTCATTGTTTCATCGTCTGATGAAGATAGAGATTCCGACCTTGTGGTATCGTCTTTTGACATGTTTCTTGGTTGGGAGACATTGAGGTCTGAAACTTTCTGATCAGAAATCATCAAATTTTCGGGGTCGGACCCTTTTGAACTTTCACCATGATCTCGCCTTTTCTTGGTTTGTTTTTCTCAGCAAGAGCATCTTTCCTTTCCCAAACCATTTTTACAATATCAAAATCATGTTCTTCTATTAAGGTTTGGATGAAAGAAATAGGATTTTGTGAAATAGTTAAAAAAGTAGAAAAGGTGTAGTCCAATTTAGTGGAGAATAAGCTTGTGGAGACATAGGGAAGAAGGTAGGTTTTGAAGGGAAAATTTGAGTCTTTTGTGACTCAAAGTGGTCATTTCTTAAAAGTTGAATTTGTTCTCTGATGGAAATTTTCTCCTTTTGTTGTTGTTGGAAGAATTGGAAATATGAAGTTCTTGGTGGACAAATCTTATATTGTAAATTTGACAATCTTAGTTCCAAGGCTTTGATTAGTCCTACATGGTGAGAAGATGTCTGCTCCACCTTTTTCTCAAGTGTTTCCACTTTGCTCATCATTTTGTTTTGTGTATGGGCCACGTTCTTTATGTGTTGCCAATGTTATTCAGCATTTTGTTTTGGCAGATGAAATTTTCTGATTGCCAGTTCATTATTGTCTCGGTATCACTTGTTGGGGGGTTTTTCTCTAGTAGGTAGCACTATATTTTTCTTGGGGATTTTTGGAGCATGGCTTATACCCTTTTTTTCAAAAGGTTGAAGTGAAGGAAAATCTTGGGTATGGCTGGAGTTTGAAGAGCTTAACATGAATATTTTTGGTTGTGTGGACTTTTTGATTGATGGCTTTTTTAGGTTCAGGTGGCTTTTTAGACTTTGGATATGAGCTGATGGTGGTTTGGATTTGGGTGTGATTTCACTATCCTCCCAGCTTGGAGTGAATTTTCTTAATAATTTTGGCCATTCCTGGGGTTTGTAACTGACAAGAAATTCATATTTACCTGGACGGCTTAATGAGACAATTGAAGGGTCTTTATTTTCATATTGGGTTTGAAATTGCTTTTCAATGGTTTTTCCTTTTTTTCTTGGATTTTGGTTTGGTCTCGTTGAGGCCAAATCTTTCCTAATGACGCAAGTAGCGTTCATCAGTTTTTCTAATTGGATCTTCCAAACAGTCTTGGCAGTCGCAACCAAGATCCCATGGACAGTGTCCTGTGATGGGGCACTTAAACCACCAGTCATGTTCTTCCATGATAGTTTGTATATTTCAGAAGGGTTCACTTTCAGGATCAACGTCTGTATCTTTGGGTTGAGATGGTAATGGTCAAAGCTTATGAAAACGATTTTGTCAATTCTTTTGGTAAAAGTTGGTTCACTAGATTGTAGAGATTCTTCTTGTTCTCTTAACTTTACATAATTTGTGATACAGGAATCAGGAATGATTTTGACAAGATCATTTCTGGAAATTTGTCTAGGTATTTGGGTGCACATGGTGTTTCCTTTGGTAGCATAAATATTCAAGAGTAAAGCATTTTCTCATTCAGAAAGGTAGAGATCCATGGCATAATTTTGGACTCGTCACGCCATTTGGTGAGGAAGGGTGGCTTGGATGGAATCTTTGGCTTGTGGGACTCCTTGGATTTGGACTTGGACTTTTAGTGCTTCGGTTAAGTATGGGTCGTAAAGAGAGATGTTAAAATTTGGAAAGATAGTTATGAAGGCAGTCCCAGCATTCAAAGTAACTTCTACAGTACCCAAATTGTCATATTGGTACTCATAGTATCTTGTATATAGAAGACAAAGTTGAGCAAAAATGGGTTGACCTTTTCTTCTATAATATGTTAAAGCGATTCAGATAACCCCAAAATGTATATGGGTAAAATCATGATCTCTCCATTGTCTGGGGAAAACATCTAGGATTTGAAGGGTAATAAATTGTTCCTCTCGAGTGGCAAAAATAGGATGTTGGTCAAGTTTTGAGGAAGCAACATATTCTTTGACTCCTTTTGGTTTGTGTTAGACTAGGGAACGAATTTGGTTGCATGGTGCAAATGATTTTTTGGAAAAACTGAGTAAGGGTTTATGAGGGGTAGTTCAGAGGAGGATACTTTTTGTTCGTCATGTAGGATATCTAATGAATATAGGTAATCATACTTTTGGACAAGGTTTTATATAAAGTAGGGGCATATTCATTTTTTCTAGGGAAGAGGATGATATAAATGACTCATACATATTTAGTAAATTGTTCCTTCCTCCGAAAGGATTGGCTGGCTCTGATACCACAGGGTCTGCATATTTGGGTCGGATCATTTGGCAAGAAAAAATGGTTTTATTGGGTTTTTTTTTGAGATGGAATGGTCAAAGCTTAAAACGATTTTGTCATTTCTTTTGGTAAAAGTTGGCTCTCCAGATTACAGAGATTCTTCTGGTTCTCATAACTTTTCATAATTTGTGGTCCAAGAATCAGGAAGGGTTTTGACAAGGTCATCTCTGGAAAATTTTCTGGGTCCTTTGGTGCACATGGTATTTCCTTTGGTAGCATCAATATTCAAGACTAAAGTATTTTCTCCTCTGGGAAGGCAGAGTATTTCGACTAGCCACTGGCATTTGGTGAAGAAGAGTGGCTTAGATGGAATCTTTGGCTGGGCTCCTTGGATTTGGACTTAGATTTTTAGTGCTTCGATTAAGTATGGGTCATAAAGGGACATGTTGAAATTTGGAAATATAATTATGAAGACAATCCCAGCAGTCAAGGTAACTTATGTAGTACCCGTATGATGCATCATGACTTGTATAAATGGTTAGTTTTGCTTTTTGGGATGTTCATGATTGATTTGATTGAGTAATTCTCATTTGAAAGCTTTAAGTTGGAAGAGTTGACCAAAGTTTAACTTTTGAGTGAACAACCTCGGATTGGCAATTTGATGATTACAATAGATTCTTATGGTAATTTTGGACTTGGTCGTATGTTCGGTTTTTAATTTGGTGCTCGCATTCACAATGTGTGTGACACATTTGTGCTACTTTCAGCTGGGTAAGATTCGTGATCCCATGAATGTTTTCGTGATTGCGCTGACGGGTTTTTGCAGAGGGTAACTTTCTTTTTCGTGAAAGCGAAGTAGGTGACACATCCACAATGGGTTTACCTAGGCAGAATTTTTAAGTGTTGTATTTCAGGACTTTACCCATTGTTCCATATTTTGAACCCTAGACTCTGAGAAGAGGATATTTTTAAGGTCAATTTCACTACTACCTTAGAGGTAAGCGATTTTCACTTGGATTTAGTTTTATATATTTATTATCCATGGACTTGTACACCTAAAGCTTGAAATTTTGAGATGTAATTTGGTGTTTTTTCCTACACTATAATAGAGCGTATTATGGGAATTTGAGCATCGATTTGGACTCGAATTTGGGAACAAATTGTATATTTGGACTCGGTAGGTTATGGGTCATCAAATTTTGCTATTAGCTCCAAATTTTGGGCACACGGGCCTAGGTGGACCTTTGTTGACTTTTTGTGAATCCTTCAAAGATAGAGGATTTATTGAATTGGTTGAACTGATTTATGGTTAGCTAGACTCAAGCTAGTTATAGGTGCTTTCTCAAGGAAATGCAATTTTGGAGCACTGGACTAGCCCGGATGAGGTAAATGTCTTGCCTATCTTTGATTGAGGGAATTTTTCCTACTATTTGATGTTGTTTTATACATGTGGGGATGATTTACATATGAGGTGACGAGCGTATATACATGTGTCGTGGGTATTCATGCTCGTGTAGATTCTAGATTGCTCTATGTCCTGTTTGGTCGTGTGTTCTACTTGACTCTATATGTTACTCAATTAATTGACTACGTGAGCACCATAAACCATGCTAGAGCTAATGCAAGGCCAATGGTACCTAATTTTGATGAACTATTCAGCAGATTGTTTCAATGCTTGCTTTAGCCATAGTCACACGTATGCTATGAACACACATCAATACTTGTTTTTCTTGTGTTAAGCTTTTAAATTGAAGTATGACTACTTGAGTTACCTTACCCATGTTAAAGAGTATGAAACAACTTTTGATGATTATTCGGTATATGATGATTATTTACATGATGTATTACATATTCGATCTATAGTCATACGTACATATAGGAATACATCCTACCTAGGTATAATCCTTGGTACACACATAACCATGCATGGTTATTTCTCAGTCCATGTGCATACATGCTTCTTTTCTCATTCATATGCTTACATCACTACATATGGTATTCTGATATGTGCTGAGGTGATGGTACATGGTTTTTTTTCATGTGCTATTATTCTGGCACGAGGTCATTGTCGTGCAGTTGTGACGATATTGTCATTGTTAGGGCACAAGGTCTTTGCCATGCTCCTAGTCTTATGCACAAGGCTTTGTACAATGTAGGGTGTGGATACAGATCTATCCCCTTAGGGTCGCCCTCTCATATTTCTCCCCTGATAGTATACATACAAATTGTATCACCATGATTGTTGCGATTGATTATCAAGTGCTGAGTATAGAAGTGGCATTTCAAGGTTGATGTTGCGTGGAGTATAAGGTGTCATTTCACTATTGATATTGTATGGAGTATAATTGTGGCATTTCACTATTGACATTGTGTGGAGTAAAAAGGTGACATTTCACTATTGATGATATTTACGTGGCGGTTTAAGGGTGGCTTTCTTGATCATGAACATGCATTCTTTATGCCCTTTCATCAATTTTACATGTTACATTGCATCTAACATGATATTGTTGTCAAAAAGATTTATCTATGCTGTGTTGACATATCATGTTTGTTGAATTTATGCTAGCGTATCAGAGTGATGTAAAAAGAAAGTTAGAATCACATATTAATGTATTGGATTTTGGTAAAGGTCTCATAAACATGTTACTTGGCAAATTATACGGAATCAGATCATGTGGTGTATAGGGTCTATAATCATGTATGAGTATTTGAGCACACACATTACTTGGTTCATATATATTTGTGAGCGGAGTTGGCGAAATTTGTATTTTTTTTATATGTTTAATCGGGAGAGTCTGTTTATTACTCCTACTCCAGTTGTGCACCTTTATCTACTGATATCCTTTTTTTGTGACTGTCATTTTTGGATACTCTTCTATATTGTACATGTTATTGAGCTGCATAGATTATTCATAGTGAGTATTTATTTGATTTAAAAACCTCGTCACTACTTCATGGAGATTATTCAATATACTTGTTGAGTACAAGGGTTCAGTTGTACTCGTACTATACTTCTGCACCTTGCCTGTAGATTTTGGAGTTGAGTTGCTATAGAGGACTAAGGCTAGGGCATTAAAGATGTGCTAGTGTTCAGCTTCAACTACCTCTTTTTCATCGTATTTTAGGACTTCATTTCTATTTATGTAAATTTCAAACAGATATTGTATTTATTCATAATATCAGTCTTGTAAATCTAAATCTTAGTGGTTCATGACTTGCTCTATCAATTCCTGGGATATTTGTATTGAATGCATTTGCAGTTTTACTTATTGTTGCTAATGATTTCTCATTATAGTTGTAGCTTATATTGTTTGTCTTACCTAGCGGGGTGGAGTTAGGTGTCCTCGTGACTTGGTGGGATTTTTTCTTGTGTCAAGTTGGTATCAAATCCCTAGGTTCATAAGTTCTATGAGTCATGAGAAAATTTCTAGTAAAGTCTTGCTAATCAGTATGATGACATCCATACTTATCTTCGATAGGTTATAAGGAATCTAGGAAACTTCCTTTTTTTCTTTCCTTATCGTGCAACCTTAGCAGCTTGAAGCCTATATCTCTAGTTTCTTTCTCTTCGATTCATATGCGATGTTGAGTACTCAGACTTAGATGTCCACCGACGGCTTGTAATGTTACATATGGATTGTGAAAGGATATAGATACTTGATCATCATCTCAATATGTTGTACAATTTGAAATATAGATGTGTTGGTAGATCTTTCAGTTGTCCATTTGATTAATGGAACAAAGTTTTATATCTTGTTGATGGGTATAGACTCGGGAAGATTAGGTGATTGTATTGTATGGTGACCATGGTAGGTAAAAAGATTGGTTTGATGTTGAGCAGGTGGGTTATCTTTCGTGAGAAGGCCTGATGTTGTGTGATCGTTATGATGTTTCTATAAAGAGTTTCCTTTATACCAATTTTAATGTATGTGCTAAACTATAGTTTAGATCATTGTAGGAAGATCACAAGAATGTCATGTGGATGATAGATGAATTGAAGTGTTTTGACTAGTATTATATGAGCTTATAAGGAATTCAGTTGAATAACAAAGGGAGACTATGGCAGCTAAGGAGGAGGATATTATAGGTTATCAGATGTTGTATTTTATGGCTTTTAGCTAAGGTGGGGGAGGGGGTAGGGGGTAGG
>MU673763.1:102489-179344 GCA_026770625.1 Nicotiana glauca | reverse complement strand
AGGGGGTCAACTGTAATAACCCAATCGTTCGTTTTGAGCTTTTGCACTTTTCTCGCCAGTTCTCGGGCATGACTAGCCCCGGGTGATGTATTATGACTTATGTAAATCGTTGGTTTTTGTTTTCAGGGTAGTCAGAACGAATTTAGAAGAACAGTTCTCAATTTGAAGCTTGAAATTTGAAATGTTTGACCAGGATTTGACTTTTTTGTATATGATATCGGATTAGAATTTTTATAATTTGGTTACCTCTGTCAGGTGATTTGGGACTTATGAGCGTGATCAGGATGCATTTTGGAAGTTCGTGGAAGGTTCAAGCTTGAATTGGCGAAATTGAGATTTCGATGTTTTCTGGTTGATAGGAGAGATTTTGATATAGAGGTCAGAATGAAATTCTGGAAGTTTCAATAGCTCTGTTATGTCATTTGGAATGTGTGTGAAAAATTTTAGGTTATTTGGACGTGGTTTGGTTGGGTTTTTGATCAAAAGCGAAATTTGGAAGACTCTTAGAAACTTAGGCTTGAATTCGATGTGTTTTGATTAATATGATGGTGTTTGAAGTTTTTTGATGATTGGAACAAGTTTGAATAAGGTGTTAGGATATGTTAGTTCCCTTGGTCGAGGTTCCAGGGGCCTCGAGTGAGTTTCGGGTGGTCAATCGGATCAATTTGGAGTTAAGAAAATTGCAGGAAATCTGGTTAGCTGTTGCAGGGATTTTACCCTTTGCGTTCGCAAGTGGAGCCTCGCGTTCACGAAGAGTCAATTGAGGAAGGCAGGGATTAAGCCTTCGCGTTCACGACGGGAGATTCACGTTTGCGAAGGGCTAAGGAATTGTTGAATCGCGTTCGTGAGATGGCAATCGCGTTCGCATAGGGTCTTTTGGACAGCTGGTCTGAGGTCAAGGTTGCTCCTCGCGTTCGTGATAGACGGACCACGTTCGTGAAGGTTCACCTAGGTAAAGCATTATGTTCGCGGGGGCTTGGTCGTGATCTCGTAGAAGGAAAATTGGTCAACTAAAATTGTGCTTCGTGAACGCAAGGGTTTGACCGTATTCGCGAAGAAGGAAATTAAGGCCTGGGCAGAAGGTTTTTAACTCATCTTGTTTGTGATTTGGGGGCTTATTTCCTCCATAGTTGGTCATTTTCTGAGATTTTTGAAGGAGATTGAAGAGTGATTCAAGGGGAAACGACTGGAGGTAAGATTCTTCGACTTAAAACTCGATTATTATGTGAATTCCACCTAGAAAATCATGAAATCTAAGCCTAAAAATTCAAGAGTTAGGGCTTGAAATTGGGGACCAAATATTTGGAATTTTAAGGGTCATTTGTTTATGGATTGTGATGTTCTTGGTATGTATGAACTCGTGGAAGAAAAGGAATCCCTTGGTGTAAAAATTTCTAAATCTCGAGTCGTTGGCCTGGGGGTCGGGTTTTGGTAATTTCAGGATTTGTGCCCTTTATTGATTGTTTTCGCTTGGGCTTCGCTCCCTTAGCATATTTTGACATCCTCGTTCTGATTTTGGATAGATTCGACACACGTGGAGGCAGATTCGAGGGGCAAAGGTATCGCGAGCTAGAGATTTAGCCGGTTCAAGGTGAGTAATGATTGTAAATGATGTTCTGAGGGTTTGAAACCCCGGATTGCAAATCGTAGTGCTATATTGAGGTTAGGCACATGCTTGATGACGATTGTGGGGTCGTGCACTATTGGGGGTTGTGACTTGTTCCGTCCCGATTGATGATTTTACTGCGTATTTGACTGAAATCTATTTGTTATCATCATTAATTGGGTTGAATGCCGTATCTAGGCTTCGTGCCAACTATATGAACCCTTTGAGAATTTTTGTTGATATTTCCTCGCTATTTTGACTTTATATTTGAACTCAGTCATGTTATTTTTCACTGTTTCCAAAAATCAGCCATGTTGACTTTGCTTTAACACTTGAAATGATATTTCAAATAATATTTTTGGGCTGAGCATCATGTTTTACTTCTGGCTGAGTGGCTTATATGATTTTTGACTGAGTAAAGTCGAGGGCCTGTGATGTGAGGATATCTTTTGGGTCGGGCTGCACGCCACAGCTGTGATACACTGATTTTGATTATGAGGTCGAGGGCCCGAGATATGTACGCCACGATGTGGATTGTTGATATGAGGTCGAGAGCCTAGACGTGATGCCTCCAGATGGCTTGATATTGTGCTTGGGCCGTAAGGGGCGCCTCCAGGAGTCTGCAGACCCCCAGTGAGCATTGGTACCCATTGTGATGTGAGATATAGCCCGAGGAGCTGTTATTGTTCTATGTGATCGCCCGAGGGGCTGATATTGTTCCATGTGATTGCCCGAGGAGCTGGTACCGTTCTGAGATATTGCCCGAGAGGCGGATTTGTTGACATTGTGCCAAAGGGGCGAACCTTATGTGTTTATCTTTCATATTTACATGTTTAATTGTGTTTTTGTGCCCAAGGGGTGGATCTCTGTGCTTATTTGCACTAGTTGTTCTACATTCATTTGCGCAACTGTTGAAAAAGGCATTTTCAAAGAAGTTTAAACTGATGTAAGATGTTTAAAGGGATTTTACAGCTTCATTGCTTTCTTACTAGTTTTTGAACTGCTTCTATATAGCATGTTGATGCACTTTTTGTTATTTCTTATCACTCATTATGATTATTACTCACTGAGTCAGCGTACTCACTTTACTCCATGCACCTTGTGTGCAGATTCAGGTATTTTTCTGAACCCGGCAATGGGTATTGGTTGATCGGAGGCAGAGTCATCGGAGTTTACCAAGGTAGCTGCCGGCGTTTGCAGCACTTCTGTTCTCCCTCTTTATTCTATTAGTCACTACATAGTACATTTCAGACTTCGTCAGATGTAGCTAGACCTTAGTAGATGCTCATGACTAGTGACACCCCGATTTGGGTTGTGTTTGGGTTGTACTTCCGCATTGTTATGATATTATCTGTTGTTTCGTACTATTAAATCATGTTTTAGCCTGTTTTATTGTTGTTTAGATGTTTAACTTAAAATTGGAAATATGTCGGCTGGCCTTGTCTTCACGAGAGACGCCATCACGACCGGTCTGGGTTTAGGGTTGTGACAAGTTGGTATCAGAGCCTAGGTTACATAGGTCTCACGAGTCATGAGCAGGTTTAGTAGAGTCTCGCGGATTGATACGAAGACATCTGTATTTATCCTCGGGAGGCTGTAGAACCTTTAGGAAAAATTCACATTCTTTAATTCTTATCGTGCGTCCTTTGATTCAGCTTGAAAAGTAACTCTTGAAATTCCTTCCATGCGTTCGTATGCGCAAAGGAGGGCTCAGTATCGGATATGCATCGATGGCTTGTGATTCCCTGATCGAGGGGCGAGATGTGATCTCTATATGTTGATGTTGGGCCAGTCTGGAGGAGTTGAGGCCGGATTTTGTCTATGGCCTGAGCACTGAGGTGCTGATTATGTGAGCACGTGTTCTTGAACTTATATGTTCGGTAGTGTCCCTATTAGTAGAAGTGACGGCTGGATGACGTGTGGTAAGTATGTTAGTATTGCGAGATGTATCCATATGATTTGGAAACGATGAGAAGGGTCTGCTGGAGGATAGAAGAACTATTAGGTGCTTGAATTCCATCTTGATTCGAGGTATAGCCCTGAGTTATGGGCGTGTGAAGAATCCTTTCATGTTTCCCAGTTGAGAGTGAAGTGAATTTCATATTGCAGTATGAGTTCAGACTCAGAAAGACTAAGTGACAACGTAAAGTTTATGACGATTGAAGGTATGCGGAAAGGTTAGTTCGAGGCGAAGCAGGTGGGTTATCTCCTGCGGAGTGTTTGAAAGTTTGTGCTATCCTTATGTTTCCTATTAGAAGATCTCATTTGCAAGTGAAAGCTATGTGTTGCAATTTAAATTGGGTCACTTACGAGAGTGGGTGTAACTATTGCGAGGGTGAATGCGAGATTTGCAGAAGATCCAAGGTCCTAGATGGTCTATGTTTCACGAGCTTATGAAGAATTGAGTTTAATCTCACTATGGCATTATGGCAGCAATAGAGTATATGTGTTATGAGTTATTAAGTGTGTTTTGATCTATGGCTTCAAGCCAAGTGGGGGAGTCTGCTATTGACTGGTTGATTGCACGGTTATGCGCTATGTCGGTTCTAGTTTGAGGAGTTTGGGTGAATCAGTTATGGACGGTGGATATTAAGACCGAGAATGGCTCGAGTAAAGGAAAGTTCTTAAAAAGGTTATAGGATGCTTCACAAGTGTGTGAGAATCACGGGATGTCCTAAGTCGTTATTGGTAAAGGATGCTCGGTGCATAGAGCAAGATGTTGTTTGGTTGTAGTAGAATAATGTCCTATTATGCGGTGCTAGAGTGCTAATGAGGCACGGGTTGTTCAGTTTGTATGCTAAGGCTAATTGCAGTTTGAGTAGAGTGGATAACTCTCGAGAATGGTTCTAATAGGTTCAAGATTTTCCAAGTAATAGTTGGGTATCTTCGAGTTGTATATGTGGCTAGAGGTTGAGTTTCATTGGAAGATGTCAAGATTTGTGGTATTTTCTAATTAATTATGGGATCCTATGTACCAGTATCAGGAAGGTAAAGGTAACGGATTTAGATTCGCATGGAGTCTCTTCAAAGCAAAGAATTTAGTATGGTGCTCTTGGGAATATCTGAGAAAGTATTCAGCGACTTATGAGCCTTGGACGGTGTGGCTTTATACTCGGGTTCCATGTGGTAAGTATGGGTTGAGAAATTTTGCTGTTATAGCAAGAAACAGCATCAACTTGAAGGTAAATCAGGAGGAACTCGGATAGATGGGATAGCTTGGTAGTAGGCCGAGTCGGCATGGTAAGGATAGGACTTGTGCTTTGGATGCTTTCCGGGTAATGAGTTTTTATAGGAGTTTCGCGGCAATGATCTTGGGTTTTAGTGTCCTGCGTAGCATGGTTGAGTCAGAAGGATTCTGTCCTGACGGTTTAGTCTTCTGCGAGTGTGATTCGGAGAGTTTTTGATAGTTTCTGCCACGGATAGAGAAGCGTATTTTCTACGAGTATGAGAGGCATGGGATAAGTAGTGATTTTCTTCATGATGGGATCAATGGAAGTTCTTGGCTAGATGGGTTACAGTTCAGTTCTGAAAGGAAGGTCATAAACCGCTTAGGCAGTGGGCAGTTTTAGATAATTAGAGAAATGAGCTTCAGATAATTAGAGAAAGAGTCTTCGGATTATTAAGGAAATGGTATTGCTAATTTGGGGTGATTGACGAGGGTATATGTTTCAGAAAAATCAATGTGATTGAGTTGATGGTACTTCGGTAGTATTGCGGCACTTTCTCGTAGATCAACTATTGATATCCGAGTTTGCTTGGAGGCATAGAAGAATTTTAGAGTATCTCTCGTGGAATGATTGGGTGTTAAATATGTGGTATGTATTCGGATAGCAGAACTGGGATCAGGTATGGTGATTCGTGTACTATATGGAGTTGGATACTAGAACTTCTTATATTTAGGCTATGTTGTGATTGCGGGTCATGTGTATCGGCATTGTGTAGTGACTATCGGGGTCTAGAGACCCGAGTGGATCTCTTGCAGCTTGGTATGTCAGATTTTAGATGTGATGTTGGGTGCAAATTGGTTGTCTCAGTGTGTGTTAGTCTAAACTATTGTGCTAAGGCGGCGTTGTTGGCTATGCCGGGAATACCACGGATCGAGTGGTGAGGTTCGAGGGATTTTGTTCTTGGTAGAGTGGTATCATACTTCAAAGACCCAGTGGACGGTTGGGAAGAATTGTCTTTCTTATTTGGGCTTTCATGATAGATGTCAGTGCAGAGGCTTCTACCATTGATGCAGTTCCGATGGTGATGGACTTTCGGGTGTGTTTCTTATGGCCGGCCATGTCGCTGGGCAAGGTTGTTGATTCCGATATTGATTTGATGTCGGGCGCCGTATTTTATGGCACTTGCAGAGTTATAGGAGTGGAAGGAGAAGCTTCAGCTTTTCTTGATATGGAGTTCTTTGGCAAGCCAATGCTGATGCGTGTTCTAACTTGAGTCGGCTTGGTTGGCTCCGAATTATATTATTGAGGGATGTGCTGATTTGATTGTTGTTGAGCTTATTAGTAATCTGAGGAGATCTATGAGTTACCTTTCTGTGTTGTGAGGTGTTATAATTTATGGGTTATAGGCACATATGGTGCGGTTCTATTGGGTTTTCATAGTGGAAGTCGAGTGGGAAGAGTAATTGGGTGTTGCTCGGTGAGTGGTGTATCTGTTATGTTCTTTTGGGTTGTGTAGTGTTATGTATTTGCTTTGTCGTGGTTATGATGATTTGCTTTGGTTCTATACATCAATTGCGTGTGGTCATCAATTTCTAGCAGAGTGACTTAAGGTGTTCCATGTGGACTAATGTTTGGAGGTACGACCTTGCAGGTTAGATTCATGTGATCTGTTTCTATAATGTGAGACGGGTTCTCAGCCTTGTGTTATGGTGCTACTGGTGAGCTTGTGTTATAGCTCTTTCATTTGAGCCACTTTCATGATTTGAGTATGTTCGGATTGCTCTTATTGGTGCGCGGATTGCGCAAGTTGCGACTTTAGTCTGCATTGAGGTGTCAAGTCAGTAGAGTGGTTGTGTTGGATTAGACGATATCGTTAGGATCTTTAATGAATACGAACGGATTCGATTTCAGCATGTGGAAAGGATAAGAGGTTCGGCTCGAAAATTTGCTATGATCTTTGCCAAAGGAGAAGTGGCTTCCTGAATGGTTGATCTAAGAAATGGTTATTGCTTACTGTGTGTTTTATTTATCATTTGCATTATATGAAAGTGTAGGAATGAGACTTTAGTTGATAAGAGGTTTTCTATCGGTATTCGGTTGTTGTGTGTAGCTGATATGATTAGAAATTATTGCTGCAAGTGTTTGAGTAATATGGTATATCATGTAATTGCACCTGAGGTTGCAGATATGGGTGGTTACAGCTTGTTCGTGCTTATTCACAGTATAAATGTGAGATTCTGATCATATTGAAGGTTTCAAAAGTGGAAATGTGGTTCTATGGTTTATGGGCTAGATTGGATTGCGAAATTTCAGTTACAATGTGTTATCAGACCTATATGAGATAGGGTGATGTGGAATCACCCCCGGGTATTTGCATGGTAAAGTTATTCAGCGATTGGCTGTCTTTTGTAATAACTCCGGGCACGTTCGAGGACAAACGTATGTTTAAGTGGGGGAGGATGTAACGACCCGACCGGTCATTTTGAGCTTTTGCACTTTGCTTGCTAGTATGACTAGCCCCGTGTGATATATTATGACTTATTTAAATCGTTGGTTTTGGTTTTCAAGGTAATCAGAACGAATTTAGAAGAAAAGTTCTCAGTTTGAAGCTTGAAATTTGAAATTCTAAAGGTTTGACCAAGATTTGACTTGTTTGTATATGATCTCGGATCTGAATTTTTATGATTTGGTTAGATCCTTCAGGTGATTTGGGACTTATGAGCGTAATCGGAATGCATTTTGGAAGTCCGTGGAAGGTTCAGGCTTGAATTGGCGAAATTGAGATTTCAGCATTTTCCGGTTGATAGGGGAGATTTTGATATATAGGTCGGAATGAAATTCTGAAAGTTGCAGCAATTCTGTTATGTCATTTGGGATGTGTATGAAAATTTTCAAGTTATTTGGACGTGGTTTGGTTGGGTATTTTATCAAAAGCGGAATTTGGAAGACTCTTAGAAACTTAGGCTTGAATCGATGTGTTTTCATTAATTTGAGGTTGTTTGAAGTGTTTTGATGATTGGAACAAGTTTGAAAGGTATTAGGATATGTTGGTGCCTTTGGTCGAGGTCCCGAGGGCCTCGGGTGAGTTTCGGGTGGTCAATCGGATCACTTTGGAGTTAAAAAAATTGCATAAAATATGTTCAGCTGTTGCAGGGATTTTACCCTTCGCGTTCGCGAGTGGAGCCCTGATGACTACCAACTCCGCACGACTAATAACTATTAAGAGAGGGTCGCAATAGCTGTTATCCATTTTTGGGTCGGGATCGATATCCACAGAGAGCTAGAATTGGAATCGGGTATCTATCTACTTTAGGATTGCGTATGTGTTCTTAATTGCTCTTCTATTCATTTTTGGGATTTTTTTAATAATTCTACTTTAAGCAAACTACAAATTGTAAATTAAGGTAAGAGTTAAAATGCTATGAGTTGTTCAAATAGGTTTAAAAGGCACTAGGGTAATGAGTTCCGCCTAGGTGGTCAATTGACGGGTACTTGAATCTAAGGCATGTTTGAAATAATTGGGGAGTATGATATAACCGTTGCACTAATTTACCCACTCTACACCTCTCGGTGGTTCAAGTGATTTTGCCGAATTGACTTTCTCAAGACCAATTGGGTATGCAAATTTGCACAAACAACTAGGGTTCAAGTCGGGTATTACTCTCTCGAGGTTTAACCCTTTAATTAGGGCTATAAATCTCTTGAGTACGCCCCAATTCCTTGTTGGACCAATTTCGGAGACTTAGGGTCTCTTTCTCAAGAAAATCTCAATTTAACTCAACACAAACTAATGTTTGCAACCACTAATTTAGAAATTAACCATGAAATTGGCCCAAATAACAAACACCCATAATTAATTTAGCCCTAAAATATAAGACCCATCAATTACCCACACTAGGGTTGAGCCACAACCCCAGCTAATGGGTCTAGCTACTCATTTTCAAAGAAGAAAAACAAGAAATAGATGAAGATAAACACATATTAATTAATTGCTATGCTAAATAAAAGATTCAATGATGAAAAGAAAGTAAAATTTTCCAAAATGGCTACAAGAGTCATTCCCACGAGTGCGACTACTGTTCTAAAATATCTGTGATGTTGGGCATAGTTCTATATGTTTTGATATTACTTTACCCATGTTTTAACCGCTTTTTGTTGCTATTTAGGGTTAAAAATGCCCAACATGGTTTAATTATTTGTTTTATGATTAATGGAGTTGTGTGTGTGATGATTTAGGGTGTTTGGAGTGCAAAAATATGAACAAAAGATGTTCCAACTAGAGGAAAAGAAGTTGGATGCGACTGGATGCGTTCGCATCCAACCTTGAAAAAAAATATTTTTGGTACACCCCTTAGCAGTGAAGTCAGCCCATAGCATCTGCACCTGGGCAAATCTGAGAGGGAGGAATAAAGGGTGGATGTGAAGCATCCACCTTAGCATGCAAAGCTGAGAAACGGAGTACGAGGTGGATGCGAAGCATCCACCCCAGTATCAATCCCTGAAGCAGATTCGGACTAGAATTAGGTGAACTTAGGACAACAACTTTTGTACGCAATATATAAGCCAAAAACACCTCTTTTAGGTCAGCTAACATCTGAAAAAGGGAAAAGCAGCCATTATTGAGAGGAGCTTCATCTTGGAGAGAAAAATCAAAGAGGAACATCAACTTGGAGCAAGGATTGAAAGAGTTTTTCTAAATCTTCTCCTAGTATTTACTTATATTATGTTTAAGACTTTTATTGTTGATATTTGTATAAATATGAGTAGCTAGAAACCCAAATATTATGGGGTCATGGGTGTTAGATGATTATGTTGTTTGAAGCTTAGATTGAAGATCTTGAATTTATTGTTATGGATTGTTTATTTGATTCTGGTTTTAATTATTTTACTGCATAGCTAACAGTGAAATACTATTTATGTATCTTGAGTTAAACTTAAAAAAGGAAATTCTTGATTAGAAATATAATCAAATAGAACAAGATTTGAATCCTGAGCATCGGGTGAAAGATTCGCGATTAAGATAGAAATATACTTGATTGCTTGTTTGGTTGAAAAATAGGAATTGTAAATGCATTATCGTTAATATTAATACCATAGACATATAGGTATTAATTTAACTTGAATAGGCGCATAAGAATTCGACAGATTCTTATGGGTATTATTAACCCTATAATCAATAACCCAGATAATTCAATAAATCAATCTTAAGCTAAAAAAAGTAGTATGATCTCTAGCAAGCCCATGACCCTGGAATATCTTTTATATAAATTGTTAAAAGAAAATTGTATAATCATTGTAGTAATTTTGCGTTGTATTGTTGTTTAATTAATAAGTAAAATTGTAAATTGTTTTTTATATATTTTGTGATAATTTAGCTTGAAATGATAATTGTTTGAGATTACATCGGTCAATAAGTTGATCATAATTCCTCGTGGGAACGATATTTTACTTACTATTATATTACTTGTCGATCGCGTACACTTGCATAAGTGTTTTGGTCGCAACAAATTTTTGGCGTCGTTGCCGGGGAATTAGAAACTAACTATTTTTCTGGATTACACTTTTATTCTTATCTTTACAAGTTTGTTTTTTCTTCTCTTTTTGTAAATATTTTATTTTTATAACTATTTGATTTTTCTCTTAGTATGTTTCTAGTTCTCTCATGATGACATCTGGGAATGAAATATATGGAGGTAAGGTTAATGATGAAGACGTTGGTTGACAGAAGATTTTTATGGCAAGTATTTTTGGGCTAGTCATGGCCTCACCTCTTGGAGATATGAATTTGAATATGGGAGTAAGGGTTGGTATTGGGACGGATATTCTCGATTAGGGGAATCTGCGGAACGACGTTCTTTACTAACAACGTTGATGAAAAATTGGTCTAAGGAGAGAGATGAGCTTGCACAAAAAAGAGATAATTTTGGATTGGTTGTGCATAACTTGGATTTAGATTTGAGTGCAAAGGTTGATACGTGTAACATCCAACAATTTAATGATGAGTTGTATGAAGCCGAAAAAAATCTTCTAGACTTAATTGAGGAGCTAAAACGAGAATACCAATCATTAGATCATGTTTATCTTGAGGATGTCAATGTTGAGAAGAGTGATCTAGAGTCATGTGAGTGAGTAGATAACATTACTTTAGGAGAATTGAATATGTGTATAAATGAGGATGTAAATAGTAGTAAAATTTATGAGTTATGGAGCATTAGACCCCATTCCAATCATTTTATGCATTGTGTTTAGATAGTAAGATAGTAATCGAGTCATCTAAGTCTATAGGGAAGCCAAAACGTGAGGATGAAAGTGCCTATATTCTTGAATTTGTTGTGCCAAAAAGCAAAAACTACATTCTTCATCCAAAGTCCGAGAAGTGCCGAGTGAAAAATTTATTACTTGGCCTGGTTATCTTTGTAGCCCCACCAAAGGAGCATAGCGACAGACTTGATGCCTTGTTAGGGGTACAATTCATAAGTTCAAGGTGGAAGCAAAAAGTGGTTCCGTTGTATATTGTCTATGTAAGATTTGTATATATGCCTCTGTAGTATATTTTGTATAATAATTTTGAATTTTGTAAAATATACTAATTTCTTTTTATGTTTATTGTTTATATTTTCAACTTAGTTTGTAATTTTTATTTTATGTACAATTGTAGTAATTATCTCTAATGTTGGGTAGGCCGATAAGCATTATATCATTTTTAATTAAAAAACAGGGTAGTCTTAATCCCTGGTATATATGCTAAGTGTCAACATGACAATAACATAAGTGTAGGGTATTTATTCTACTTGCTTTTAAAATAATCTTTGTGCTTTTAGCTAATATATCATATTGTGTAGGTATAATGTCTCGGCTCCCAAGTAAAAGATCAAAAACTGACCCATCTGAGGTTGCATCTAGTAGCCGACGAGGATGAGGACGTTAACTATGTTCCTTCAGAGGATGAGGAATATCTGCGCACATTTGAAAATGAAGATGCTTAGGCCAATGGCCTCAGGGAGTCTCTCTTTTCTGATTTGTTTTGATCTTTCACATTAGGGACAATGCAATTTTTTTTAAGTGTGGGGTGGTTTGCCCCTATTGTAATGTACTTACTTTTATATTTTTCGTATTTTGTTTGGTTGTGTTTAGTTATTTTGTTTGATTTTGTTTAGTTTATTAAAGTTTCTTTTAGTTTGTTTTGTTAGATTATAGTGTTGATAGATAGTAAGTAGTCCTAATTTCGAATTAGATCCCTGTTGGATTTTCTTGATGAAAAATGAGGTCTCGAAATTCGAAATTTATCGGAAAAAAAAACAGAAAAATTTGAAATTTTTCTTTTTCTTTTATTTTTTAGTTTAGTATATGCTAGTTTGGTTTAATTTGAATAATCCCCTGGTTTTTCTTTGGCCATCGGTTCTTTTCCAAGGGATGAATTTTTTATAGTTTTTCTTTTTTTTAGAGTAGTGTAGCAGGTAAAGAGTCAAACTAAATTCAGCATATTCTGTGATTTGTTTGATATTAACAAAGTTAGACCTGAGCATGTGGATTATAACTTCCTCCATGTATTATGAGGACTGTTTTTGCCTTTAAAAGTTGAATAGCTTCTTCGTGACACTTAGGCTCATTGTCTTGACTCCCATGCTAACTGTTGTGCTGTGTGCATATAAGGAAAAACATTTGGGGCTTAACTGAGTACTTGCTTTGATTGAAAGTTGAAATGTAGTCATCCTAGGTGAATCATGTGCGAATGTGTGGTGAGATTTTTGTATAAATCTTGTGTTGTACATTTGTGTCTAGAACTTGCTCGGTATGTGAGTCGAAGCGAAATCCTAGGTTCTGCTCGGTGTGAAATATGATTTTAGGCCTTCTTTGATCCTTGTGAACTATAATGATATCACATATCAAATATATCCCTAGTTAACCCTTTTGAGCCTATATATTTTTATTTGGCACCCGCATTACAAGATTATATCCCTTTTAGTCTTAATTAACCTTATTTTGATCCCTCTTAAGGCACTTTAATTGTAAAACGAGCGCTAAAAGAAGTAAGAAGGGACTGAGTATGGGGTGGCTTTTGAGTGAAACCAATGAGATGAAGAAGGGTGCACTTATTTTGTAAAATAATACACCACTAGCGAAATTTTAAAAAAATATGAATAAGTTGTTGTCCTATTCTTGCTAGTAGGGTATACATTGAGGTAGTGCTTAAAGAAAAAGGGAACGTTGATGGGGTGATTTTTGTTGAAAAAATGGAAGTTGGGATTGAATAATTTGCGCTCAATATTAATTATGTAATGTGTTAAAGTGCTTAGGAGGGTGAACTACTATTCCTAAATATATCATATCCGTCCCTTAACCCACATTATAACCATGAAAAGTCCTAATTGATTTGAAATTGAGCAAGCCTACATTAGTAGAGATTTACATTAAGGGCAAGCATATGGTACCTTTTGTGCGCATGTGAACTCCATTGAGGGAGTGAGAGAATTCTTCTACTGTTTTGAAGTCCTTAAATTACGTTCAAATTTATTTTAGTGTGTGGACTATCTTTCTCGATTTTGTGGTGAGGGCACATGTTTCACAATGGATAGGCGACTTTATTAAACTTTTCAGTCAGAGTGAGTAAGTTGGCCCGAAAGTAATTAGCCTAACGAGTTAGTTTATGAGGTTGAGATGTCCCGAATGTGCTATTTGATTGGTTTGAATTGTTCAATAGTGTACTTGATGTGTTATTAACATGGAGAAGGAAGTCCGAGAATGCATATGCAAGGGGCTAATTATTGGTATCAACCAAAGTCATGGGTGCTTAAGCTTTATTGAAATGTGTGGTTTGATAGCAATAAGCTTAATGTTGTTCGATCAGTTGTGGGTTGATTTTACTTTGCTCGAGGACGAACAAAGGTTTAAGTGTGGGGTATTGATGTTGGGCATAGTTCTATATGTTTTGATATTACTTTACCCGTGTTTTAACCGCTTTTGTTTGCTATTTAGTGTTAAAAATGCCTAACATGATTTAATTATTCGTTTTATGACTAATGGAGTTGTATGTGATGATTTAGGGTGTTTAGAGTGCAAAAATATGAAGAAAAGATGTTCCAACTAGAGGAGAAGACATTGGATGCGTCGCATCCAACCTTGGAAAAAAAGATTTTTGGTGCACCCCTTAGCAGTGAAGTCAGCCCATAGCATCCCCATAGCATCCGCACAGAGGAAAAGCTGAGATGGAGGAATAAAGGGTTGATGCGAAGCATCCACCTTAGCATGCGAAGCTGAGAAGCAGAGGACAAGGTGGATGCGAAGCATCCACCCCAGCATCAATCCCTGAAGCAGATTCGAACTAGAATTAGGTGAACTTTGGCCCACAACTTTTGTACGCAATACATAAGCCAAAAACACCTCTTTTAGGTCAGCTAACATCTGGAAAAAGGGGAAAGCAACCATTATTGATAAGAGCTTCATCTTGGAGAGAAAAATCAAAGAGGAACATCAACTTGGAGCAAGGATTGAAAGAGTTTTTCTAAATCTTCTTGTAGCATTTACTTATGTTATGTTTAGGACTTTTATTGTTGATATTTGTATAAATATGAGTAGCTAAAAACCCAAATATTCTAAGGTCATGGGTGTTAGATGATTATGTTATTTGAAGCTTAGATTGAAGATCTTGAATTTATTGTTATGGGTTGTTTATTTAATTCTGCTTTTAATTATTTTACTGCGTAGCTAACAGTGAAATACTATTTATGGATCTTAAGTTAAACTTGAAAAAGGAAATTCTTGATTGCAAATAGAATAAAATAGAACAAGATCTGAATCCTGGGCATCGGGAGAAAGGTTCGCGATTAAGATAGAAATATACTTAATTGTCTTGTTTGGTTGAAAAATAGGAATTTTGTCACGACCCCAGTTCACCCTCCATGAACATGTCGTGATGGCACCTAGTTCCTACGACTAGGTAAGCCTAACAATGCAGAAATTTAGCAACTTAACTTGCGGAATAAATATTTTAAAGCTAAACATATTTAAATAATAACTGCAAATAAGGCCGCTAGGCCTAAACAACTCAAAAGAGATGCGGAAGTCTACAACTCAATCCCAAAACCCGGAAACTCACGGGAACCACAGGCTAAAGGGAACATAGTACACTGCTCTAACTCTAGAATATCTAAACAACTGGAAGAAAAGGGATAAACTAAATACTAAAGCTGGAACAGAATGGAGACTCCTGGTCTACGGACGCGGCAGATATACCTCGAAGTCTCCGTGTATCTTCTCGCCTCAAGGATAGTGCGCCTGAGTAGAGGTACCTGAAAAATCTGCACATGAAAAACATGCGCAGGAAGGGCATGAGTACACCGCAGTGATAATCAGTAAGTGCCAAGCCTAACCTCGGTTGGGTAGTGACGAGGAAGGTCAGGGCCCTACTGAGACAAAATATAATAATAATAATAATAATTAACACTATAATAATCTGAAAGAAATAATAAATACGACAGTGAAATAAGGCAGGTCAACAAGGCAATAACAACTACAAAGACAGAGTAAACACAGAGTAAACACAGTTTAATGTCAATGATACCAATGAGAGTCTCCCAAAATACCGTCCTGTAGCCCTTTCCTCAACTGTCCAGTGGATCTCCCGGGATACTGTCCCGTAGTCCAACTCGTGTACCAATATGCAGGGGAGATCTATCGGGAATCTAACCCGCAGTCCCAAAGTAAAAGTGCAGGGGGGTCTATCGTGAATCTAACCCGCAGTCCCAAAGTAAAAGTGCAGGGGGATCTATCGGGAATCGAACCCGTAGTCCCAAAGTAAACAAACAAGGGGGGATCTATCAGAAATCTAACCCGCAGTCCCAATGTAAATGCGCAACCACAGCCAGAAACAAACCAAGGAATGAAGTATGAAAAATAAACAACAGATAGAACTAGCCTAGCATGCTTCACGTAGCGCAGTCAAAACAACTTAAGCATTTAGACATTCAGATCAGCTAAACATGCTTTTACTAACCTAGCACAAGTCATAACTTCAAATAGAATAAAGCAGATAAGAATACGAACTAAATTTCCATAGCTTAAATAAAAATGGGATTTCATCAATCGGCTCAAGTACGCGCTCGTCACCTCACACACAAGGCACTCAAATATCAAGTAAAATCCTAAGGGGAAAGGTCCCCACACAAGGTTAGACAAGCCACATACCTCGAACCGGCTCAATATCACTAGAAACCGCGCCTTTGCCACGGGTATCCGACTCCAAATGGCCCAAATCTATTCAATTCAATTTCCACATCGTAAATAATATTGAAAACAACTGATTCCACTATTAAATTTAAAGCTAGGGCGCGAAAATAGGTAAAATGACCAAAATGCCCCTCTAACCAACGTCTCGGAATCAAATAATTTTCACATTTTCAGAACCCTCGTAATCTCACGAGTCTAACCATATAAAAATATCCCAAATTGGAGGTCAAATGGCCCCTCAAAACCCCATAGCTAGGTCTAAGAAGTTTTACCCACTTTTCATTCAAAAATCCGAAATTAAAGGGTGAATTCGCGATTAGATTAATTGGTTTTAGTCATAGGAGAGTAGAGAATCGTTACACAGTGATTGCCCTCGAAAAACCCTTGAAATTGCTCCCAAATCCGAGCTCCAAACCTTGAGTTTTGATAAAAATGGCAAAACCTCGTTTTTGAAATGTTAAGTACTGTCCAGGTAATTAAAACATCGCGAACGCGGCAGGGATCACGCATTCGCAAAGAAGGAAAATATAAGGGCCCCAAAAATGCCCTTCGCAATCGCGAAGGAAGGGATGCGAACGTGAAGGCCTGGTTCAGTGAACTATGCGAACGCGACTAGGTATACACGAACGCGATGAAAGGTTAGGCCACCACTACGCGAACGCGGTGGCTTCTTCGTGAACGCGAAGAAGGACTTCAGACCTGCAATTTTCTACAACATTTCCAAACCTCAAATTGCTCCGTTGAGCATCCGAAACACACCTGAGGCTCTCGGGACCTCAACCAAACCTACATACATATTCCATAACATCATTCAAACTTATACCAATCCTTAAACCACCTAAAAAAACGCCGGAAACACAAATTAATCAAAGATTCAAGCCTAAGAACTTCAAATTCCAACAAAACACACTTTCGATCAAAAACCTATCCAAACCTCGCCCGAATGACCTGAAATTTTGCAAACACATCCCAAATGGCATGACGGAGCTACAGCAACTTCCAAAATTCAATCCGACCCTCGGATCAAAAACTCACTATCGGACCGGAAACTTCAAAAATTCAAGCTTCGGCATTTCAAGCCTAAATGAGCTACGAACGTCCAAAATACATTCCGAACACGCTCCCAACCCCGAAATCACCTAACGGAGCTAACGGAACCATCGGATTTCCATTTTGAGGTTGTCTTCACGCTGTTCCAACTACGGACCATTTTTCAACACTTAAGCTCTCATTTAGGGACAAAGTGTCCCAAAGCACTCCGAATCCTAACACCAAATGTCCCGGCAAACCAAAAGAGCATAAATGAACTTAGGGAAAGCAGTTAATAGGAAATCAGGGCATAAATTCCAAAAACGATCGGCCAGGTCGTTACATCCTCCTACACTTAAACATTTGTTCGTCCTCGAACGAGCATAGAGAACATACCTGAAGTAGTAAAAAAAGATGAGGGTACTGGTTGCGCATATCCTGCTCGGTCTCCCAAGTTGCCTCCTCGGCCGGCTGACCCCGCCACTGAACCTTCACTGAAGCTATGTTCCTTGACCTCAACTTCCTGATCTACCTGTCCATAATAGCCACTGGCTCCTCAACATAGGATAGATCCTTGTCCAACTGGACTGGACTGGAATCCAACACGTGCGACAGATCGCTGTGATAACTCTGTAGCATCGACACATGAAATACCGGATGAACTCCGGCCAAACTGGGAGGTAAGGCAGCTCATAGGCAACCTCTCCAACTCGCCTCAAGATCCCAAAAGGGCCAATACACTTCAGACTCAACCTTTCATTCTTCCCAAACCTCATGACGCCTTTAATAGGTGAGACCCGGAGCAAAACCCGCTCACCAACCATATATGAAACATCACGAACCTTCCTGTCCGCATAACTCTTCTGTTTGGACTGGGCCGTACGGAGTCTATCCTGAATCACCTTAACCTTCTCCAATGCACCCTGAACCCTCTCTGTGCCTAATAGTCTGGCCTCACCCGGCTCAAACCAACCCACCGGAAATCTACACCACCTACCATATAAAGCCTCATGTGGCACCATCCGAATGCTGGACTGATAATTGTTGTTGTAAGCAAACTCCGCCAGTGGCAAGAAATGATTCCAAGACACTCTAAACTCAATCACACACGCATGGAGCATATCTTCAAGAATCTGAATAGTGCGCTCGGACTGTCCGTCCGTCTAGGGGTAAAATGTTGTGCTCAACTCCACCTAAGTGCCTAACTCCTATTGCACGGCTCTCCAGAACCGCGATGTAAACTGAGTACCTCTGTCTGAAATGATAGAAACAGGAATACCATGCAAATGGACGATCTCCCTGATTTAAATCTCCGGCAACCGCTCCAACGAATAAGTGGTACACACAGGAATGAAATGAGCGGACTTGGTCAGCCTATCCACAATGACCCAAATGGAATCAAACTTCTTCAAGGTTCATGGGAGTCCCGATACAAAGTCCATGGTGATACGCTCCCACTTCCACTCCGAAATCTCTATCTGCTGAAGCAACCCACCCAGATGCTGGTGCTCATACTTCACCTGCTGGCAGTTGAGGCATCTAGACACGTAATCAACTATATCCTTATTCATCTACCTCCACCAATAGTGCTGCCTCAAGTCTTGATACATCTTCGCGGCACCCGGATGGATGGAATACCGCAAACTATGGGCCTCTGCTAGAATCAACTCTCGAAGATCATCAACATTGGTCAAACAAATCCGGCCCTGCATCCTCAATACTCCATTATCCCTGTCACACCTCCTTTTTACGGAGCCTATTACTACACCCCGGGAAGGGATATAATAAAAGGAAGGAGTTTTTCCAATTTAAGGACAATCAAAACGGGATTNCTGTATTTATTCTTTGTATTTTCCTTGTATTTCCTTTTAATTTTTCTTTGATTTTTCTAGAATTAAGAGTAATTTTCTTATATTTTTGGTATTTTCTAATTAATAAAAAAAAATGTATTTTGTTTTAATTTTCTTTGCTTTATTTTCCAAAAACAATAAAAACAAACACTGGTATCATTTTTATATATTTTTTCGGAATAATTTGCTTGGGGCAAAAATCACGTGCTCACAATCCCCGATGGTCATATCTCTGGAGTCTCCCCGCTAATCCTTGTCCTTAGTGGAAAAGCAAATGAGGGTCATCATACTGCCGCTCCCTGATACGATCAAATAAGGAAGATCGGGAAACCACACAGGCTAGAACCCAACTGGGCTCCAAAATATCCAATCTCACAAACTGGCTGGCTATGGCCTGAACATCCATCGCCATAGGCCTCTCTGAAGCTGGTAAATATGCCAAACTACCCCAATTCTCTGCCTGGCTATCACTACCCGGATTTCCCACCATCGAGATCGTGATGGCGCCTACTCGTGGTAGCTAGGCAAGCCAACTTATTTACCCTTTCATTACTAGACAATTACTTTAACAGTTTACAACATCAATATAGAACCTGAAATTTAAGAAGAATAATAGCTGAAGTCTGATTTATAATACGAATCAAAACGCAGAACAGTCAATCATAGACTCTACCCAAGATTTGGTGTCACAGTACTCACGAACTACTAATAATATACTAAATGCAATGGTCTGAAAGAAATATATAAGTTGTCTGTCTCGAAAACAATGAGGCAACAGTCTAAAAGAGAGCATAAAGAAGAGACGCCGAGCCTGCGGATGCCTTCAAGGCTACCTCAGTCTCGTGAAAATGAAAACCTGCTCCCGCACTAATGCTGTTGCTGCTCCTCAAAACCTGGACCTGTGCAAAAATGCACAGAAGTGTAGCATCAGCACAACCGACCCCATGTGCTGATAAGTGTCTAGCCTAACCCCGGCGAAGTAGTGACGAGGCTAGACTGGACACCACATAACCTGTGCAGTCATAAATATACAACGGAACATCGAATACAAGGCAATTAACAACATGGGAGGGGTAGACATGCTATAGGGAGATACAATATCAACAGTAATCCCAAGTAACAAACTAGAACATCTTAGATTCATAATGAACAAGTAATCAATACTCAATACAAACACATGGTATCAATAACTATTGCGGCGTGCAACCCGCTCCACAAATATCAGTGTTGCGGCGTGCAACCCGACCCATAAATACCACTGTTGCGGCATGTAACCCGACCCATACCATTTATCAGGTATCATTGTTGTTGCGTGCAACCCGATCCTCAATATTATTGTTGCTGCGTGCAACCCGATCCTCAATATCGTTGTTGCGGCGTGCAACCCGCTCCTCAATATCATTTAACAGTCTGACTCCTCCAACAACAGTCACAATTAAGGGACATAACAATAAGCAAATATTTGTCAAAAATCCCGGCAAGGGAAAGAATCCAACAAGTTCAACCAAACGTCCCGGCAAGGGAATAATCAACAACGCATTATTTTTCTTACTTTTCTTATCTTATAATTCACTCTACCATTTTGAGCCAACGCTCCAAAGAATCCAGTCATTTTATATACTATGNCGGTTACCCATTCCCCCACGAACTCAAATATGTAATTTATTTTGAAATCGGACCTCAAATCGAGGTCCAACTCCCAAATTTATAGAAAACCTAGGTTCTACCCTAAAACCCCATTTTCACCCATGAAAATCCTTGATTTCAAGTGGAAAAAATGTTTAATGATGTTAAAGATTGAAAGAATTTAATAAAAATCAACTTACAAGTGATTTGGGATGAAGTTTGCTCTTAAAAAATTGCATTGAAAGAATGGTGAAAAGTGATGAAAATTCGACTAAGTATAAAAATTTTCGGGCCTCGGATGTCGGAATTGCGAACAAAGGTTCGCAATTGCGAAAAAATGCAGGCCTGGGAATTGCGATATTTTGGTTCGCATTTGCGAACCCCGGTCTGGGGGGCAGGTTTTGCATTTGCGAAAGAGGCATCGCATTTGCGATGGCCTTCAGTCACATTTGCGATCACTGGCTTCGCATTTGCGAAGCTTGGCCTACCTGGGCTGGTTTCGCATTTGCGATCCAGCCTGCGCAATTTCTATAGCTGGGCGTTCGCAAATCTGAACCCTGGCTTCGCATTTGCGAAAGTTGCAGAAGCCATAATACCAAATTTTTAAAATATGGGAAATGCAATCCGATGCCTATCCAAAACTCACCCGAGCCCTCGGGGCTCCAAACCAAATATGCACACAACCTCAAAAACATCCTACGAACTTACTCGTATGATCAAATCGCCAAAATAACATCATTTACATAGAATCAAGCCTCAAAACACATGATTTTCCTTCTGAACTTCATGAACTTTCAAACTTGGAACTTATAGTCCGAAACACATCAAACGACGTCCGATTTCGACCAAACTTCACAGAAAGCGCTTAAACAATATATAAGACTCGTACTGGGCGTCGGAACCAAAATACGAGCCCGATATCCTAGTATTTTAATCAATTTTCACTTCCATTTTCCTTAACAATTTCAGAAAAACAATTTAACAGAAAAATTCTTTTACTCGGGTTCTAGACCTCGGATTTCGACTCCGGGCACATGCTCGAGTCCCATATTTTTCTACGGGCCTTCCGGGACTGTCAAATCACGGGTCTGGGTCCGTTTACCAAAAATGTTGACCGAAGTCAACTTTAATCATGTCAATATCAAAATTCTTCAAATGTTTCACAAAATTCACATATTTCAACATAAAAGCTTTCCGGCTACGCTCCTGGATTGCGCACGCAAATCGAGGCAAGTAAAAATAAGGTTTTCAAGGCCTCGAAATCACGGAATGAATGAGGAAACAGGTGATGACCCTTTGGGTCGTCACATCCTCCACCTCTAAAACAATCGTTCGTCCTCGAACGGACAAAAGAAAGAAGTACCTGAGCCAGGGAACAGATGTGAATAACGGCTCCGCATATCAGACTCAGACTCCCAGGTCGAGGCCTCAGGGGGCTGACCTCTCCACTAAACACGAACAGAGGGAAAACTTCTAGATCTCAACTGACGAACATGCCGGTCTAGAATAGCTACCGGCTCCTCCTCGTAATATAAATCCTTGTCCAACTGGACAGTGTCGAAGTCTAACACATGGGTAGGATCGCCGTGATACCTCTTAAGCATAAACACATGAAAAACTGGATGCACGGCTGATAAGCTAGGTGGCAATGAAAGTCTATAAGCCACCTCTCCTACTCGATCAAGAATCTCAAACGGACCAATGTACCTAGGGCTGAGCTTGCCCTTCTTTCCGAACCTCATCACGCCCTTCATAGGCGATACCCGGAGCAATACCCGCTCACCAACCATAAAAGCCACATCTCAGACCTTACGGTCCGCATAACTTTTCTGCTGCAACTAAGCCAAACGAAGCCTGTCCTGAATGATCTTGACCTTATCTAAGGCCTCCTGAACTAAGTCTGTACCCAATAACCGAGCCTCTCCCGGCTCAAACCATCCGACTGGAGACCGACATCGTCTACCATACAATGCCTCATACAGAGCCATCTGAATGTTGGACCGGTAGCTGTTGTTGTAGGCGAACTCTGCCAAATGCAAAAACTGGTCCCACGAGCCTCCAAAATCATTGACACAGGCTCGGAGCATATCCTCCAGAATCTGTATAGTCCTCTCGGACTGACCGTCCAACTGAGGATGGAATGCTGTGCTCAACTGGACCTGGGTGCCCAACTCTTGCTGAACTGCTCTCCAGAAGCGCGAGGTAAACTGCGTACCCCGGTTCGAAATGATGGATACTGGCACACCATGAAGGCGGACAATCTCCCTGATATAAATCTCAGCTAACCTCTCGGATGAATAGGAGACTGCCACTGGAATGAAATGCGCTGACTTGGTCAGCCAATCCACAATAACCCAAATAGCATCAAACTTCTTCCAAGCCAACGGAAGTCCAGTAATGAAATCCATGGTAATCCTCTCCCACTTCCACTCGAGAAGCTCAATCCTCTGAAACAAACCACCGGGCCTCTGATGCTCACACTTGACCTGCTGACAATTCAAACACCGAGCCACATACGCTACAATATCCTTCTTTATTCTTCGCCACCAATAATGCTGCCGTAAGTCCTGATACGTCTTCGCGGCGCCCGGGTGAATAGAATACCGAGAACTATGGGCCTTCGCTAAGATCAACTCTCGAATCACATCAACATTGGGCACACAAACTCGCCCCTACAATCTCAAAACACCATCATCATCTAAGGTCACCTTCGTGGCACCTCCACGCTGCACCGTGTCTCTCAGGACACACAAATGGGGATTATCAAACTGCCGATCACGGATATGCTCCAATAGAGAAGAACGAGCGACCGTGCAAGCCAATAACCTACTGGGCTTAGAAATATCTAATCTCGCGAATCGATTGGCCAAAGCCTGAACACCTAAAGCAAGCGGTCTCTGGTTGACCGGAATATACGCAAGACTACCCATGCTGGCAGACTTCCTACTCAATGCATCGGCCACCACATTCAACTCATTCTTCTTAAATAGATATTGAAGGCTCTTGTGATCCGTGTACACCTCACACGTCACTCCATATAGATAATGCCTCCAAATCTTCAAAGCATGAACAATAGCTGCCAACTCTAGATCATGAACCGGATAATTCTTCTCGTGGATCTTTAACTGTTTCGAAGCATAGGCAATGACTTTGCCATCTTGCATCAATACTACACCAAGCCCAATACGGGAAGCATCACAATAGACTGTGTAAGGCCCTGAACCCGTGGGAAAAACCAACACCAGTGCCGTAGTCAGAGCTGTCTTGAGCTTCTGAAAGCTTGCCTCATACTCATCTGACCACCTGAACTGGGCACCCTTCTGGGTCAACCTGGTCATCGGGGCTGCAATAGAAGAAAATCCCTCTATGAACTGACGGTAATAACCTGCTAACCCTAAGAAACTCTGAATCTCGGTCACTGAAGCTGGTCGAGGCCAATTCTTGACTGCCTCAATCTTCTTTGGGTCCACTTGAATACCCTCTGCTGATACAATATGACCTAGAAATGCAACCGAACTCAACCAGAACTCACACTTCGAAAACTTAGCATATAGCTGACTATCCTTCAGAGTCTGAATAACCACTCTGAGGTGCTGCTC
The DNA here is from genome assembly GCA_026770625.1 of Nicotiana glauca. Classification (NCBI taxonomy): domain Eukaryota; kingdom Viridiplantae; phylum Streptophyta; class Magnoliopsida; order Solanales; family Solanaceae; genus Nicotiana; species Nicotiana glauca. Next base: position 155,241 of record MU673763.1, on the reverse strand, counting down.
GTGCTCTTCCTTGCTGCGGGAGTACACCAGAATATCATCAATAAAGACTATCATGAATAAGTCTAGATATGGCCTGAACACACGGTTCATCAACTCCATAAATGTTGTTGGGGCATTGGTCAACCCAAATGATATGACTAAAAACTCGTAGTGCCCATACGGAGTGCGGAATGCTGTCTTAGGGACATCAGATGCCCTAATCTTCAACTGATGATAGCCAGATCTGAAGTCTATCTTTGAGAACACCTTTGCTCCCTGAAGCTGGTCAAACAAATCATCAATCCTCGGTAGTGGGTACTTGTTCTTTATCGTCACTTTGTTCAACTGCCGGTAATCAATACACATCCGCATCGAACCATCTTTCTTCTTCACGAATAACACCGGCGCACCCTAAAGAGAAACACTAGGCCTGATAAAACCCTTCTCTAGTAAATCCTGCAACTGGTCTTTTAACTCCTTCAACTCTAGCGGGGCCATGCGATACGGCGGAATAAAAATGGGCTGTATGCCTGGAGCCAGATCAATGCAAAAATCAATATCCCTATCGGGCGGCATACCGGGAAGGTCTGAAGGGAAGACCTCGGGGAACTCTCGAATAATAGGAACAGAGTTAATAGAAGGAACCTCTGCGCAGGAGTCTCAAACATACGCCAGATAAGTTAAACACCCCTTCTCGACCATGCGTCGAGCCTTAACATATGAAATAACACTGCGAGTGGCAAGACCTGAGGTCCCTTTCCACTCTAGTCGGGGCAATTCTGGCAAAGCTAAGGTCACGGTCTTGGCGTGACAATCTAAGATAGCATGATACGGGGACAACCAATCCATCCCCAAAATAACGTCAAAATCCATCATATCTAAAAGCAGTAAATCAACACGGGTCTCAAGACCCTCAAACACAACCACACAGGAATGATGCACCCGGTCGACTACTATGGAGTCACCCACCGGTGTAGATACATAAACAGGAATGTCCAAAGCATCACTAGACATAGCCAGGCAGGGTGCAAAATAGGATGACACATATGAATATGTAGACCCAGGGTCAAATAGCAATGACGCATCTCTATCACAAATCATAATAGTACCTGTAATAACGGCATCTGATGACTCGACCTCTGGTCTGGCTAGCAAAGCATAAAACCGAGGCTCAGCCCCACCTCCCTGAACCATGTCTCTAGGACGATCGGCTACCTGCTGACCCCTACCTCTGGCGGTCCGGCCTCTACCTCTACAGTCTCGACCTCCACCTCTATGATCTCTACCCCCCACCCCTGGCTGGCTGGGCAGGCTGTGGGTCACCTGGTGCCTGAATCATGGGGTGAGGACCCTGCTGCTGTGACTGTGTACCCCTTAATTTCGGGAAAGCTCTCCTGATGTGACCATACTCACCACACTCATAACATCCCTCCGTATGGTGAGACTTGCCCTGACGACCCGAATGACCTCCACGAAAGCTCTGAAGAGGCTGTGCACTGATGGGAGCTGGCGATGCATTGAGTGACTGCTGATCGGAATACTGCCCATGGAAACCACGATCACCTGGAACACCTTGCGAAGCTTGGAGGGCTGACTGAAAGGGTCTGGAAGGCTGAACCCTATCAAAAGAATCCCTGCCTCCAGATGAGGTACCACCGAATCGACCTGAGTGATGGGGTCTCTTGTCTGCCCTATGACCACCCCCCTGTGGCAAAACCATCTCGATCCTCCGGGCCACATTGGCTGCCTCCTGAAAGGTAATGTCACTACCCGCCTCCCTGACCATCTGAAAATGAATAGGCTGAATCAAACCATCAATGAATATTCTTACCCTCTCCCTATCAGTGAGGAGTATGATGAGGGCATGGCGAGGCAAATCGATAAACCGGGTCTCATGCTGGGTGACCATCATAGACCCCTGCTGGAGGCACTCAAAATGCCTCCGGTAAGCATCCCTCTGAGTAACGGGAATAAACTTCTCTAGAAACAACTCCGAAAATTGATCCCAAGTCAAAGGCGACGACCCCGCCGGTCTGGCTAAATAGTAATCCCTCCACCAAGTCTTGGCGGATCCAGATAGACGAAAAGCCGTAAAATCAACTCCATTGGACTCCACAATGCCCATGCTCTGAAGAACCTCGTGGCAATTATATAGGAAATCCTGGGGGTCCTCAAAAGAAGCTCCGCTGAATGTAGCAGTGAAGAGCTTGGTGAAACTGTCCAGCCTCCACAAAGCATCTGCGGACATAGCCGCTCCATCACCGGCCTGTTCAACTACCCCCGGCTGAACTGGTGGAATCTAGTATGAGGAGCTACCTGCTCCGGAGTACGTGTGGTAGGAGTATGGGCCCCTCCTCCAGCCTGGGAAGTGGCTGGTGCTACAGGAAGCAATCCTGCTCAGCTGGCACTCTTCATGAGGCCAACCAACCGGACCACGGCGTCCTGAAGAACTGGGGTAGCAATGAACCCCTCTGGGACCTGAGCTGGGCCCAACGGAACTGTCTAGGCTGGGGCCGGAACCTCCTCATCAAGGCCAACCTGAGGGTCCGCGACTGGTGCAGCTACTGGTGGCTGGGCTCTACCCCTACCTCGGCCCCTAGCATGGCCATGTCCTCTGCCCCTAGCGGGAGCTACCTGGGGCTCGGACTGCTAATCGGTGGATGAGGAAGCACGTGTTCTCTCCATCAACGAAAGAACAGAGTAGAAATTCAATCAGCATTGAGAAACCAAATCGCACGACAAGAAAGAAAAAATGAGAGATTTTTCCTAACTCAATAGACTCTGGGGAACAAGTACCGACGTCTCCGCACCTACCCCTCAGACTCTACTAAGTTTGTCCGTGGGTTGTAAGACCTATGTAACCTAGTGCTCTGATACCAACTTGTCACGACCCGGATTTCCCACCATCGGGATCGTGATGGCGCCTACTCGTGGTAGCTAGGCAAGCCAACTTATTTACCCTTTCATTACTAGACAATTACTTTAACAGTTTACAGCATCAATATAGAACCTGAAATTTAACAAGAATAATAGCGGAAGTCTAATTTATAATACAAATCAAAATGCGGAACAGTCAATCATAGACTCTACCCAAGATTTGGTGTCACAGTACTCACGAACTACTAAGAATATACTAAATGCAATGGTCTGAAAGAAATATATAAGTTGTCTGTCTCGAAAACAATGAGGCAACAATCTAAAAGAGAGCTTAAAGAAGAGACGCCGAGCCTGCGGACGCCTGCAAGGCTACCTCAGTCTCGTGAAAATTAAAACCTGCTCCCACACTAATGCTACTGCTGCTCCTCAAAACCTGGACCTGTGCAAAAATGCACAGAAGTGTAGCATCAGCACAACCGACCCCATGTGCTGGTAAGTGTCTAGCCTAACTCCGGCGAAGTAGTGACGAGGCTAGACTGGACACCACATAACCTGTGCAGTTATAAATATACAACGGAACATCGAATACAAGGCAATTAACAACATGGGAGGGGGAGACATGCTATGAGGAGATACAATATCAACAGTAATCCCAAGTAACAAACTAGAACAACTTAGATTCACAATGAACAAGGAATCAATACTCAATACAAACACAAGGTATCAATAACTGTTGCGGCGTGCAACCCGCTCCACAAATACCACTGTTGCGGCGTGCAACCCGACCCATAAATACCACTGTTGCGGCATGCAACCCGACCCATACCATTTATCAGGTATCACTATTGCGGCGCGCAACCCGATCCTCAATATTATTGTTGCGGGGTGCAACCCGATCCTCAATATCGTTGTTGCGGCGTGCAACCCGCTCCTTAATATCATTTAACAGTCTGACTTCTCCAACAACAGTCACAATTAATGGACATAACAATAAGCAAATATTTGTCAAAAATCCCGGCAAGGGAAAGAATCCAACAAGTTCAACCAAACGTCCCGGCAAGGGAATAATCAACAACGCTTTCTTTTTTTTTTACTTTTCTTATCTTATAATTCACTCTACCATTTTGAGCCAACGCTCCAAAGAATCCAGTCATTTCATATACTTTCAATATTCGTATCACAATTCGAGCCAATGCTCCCAGGAATTAAATAATCATTTTACCGTTCACATGTTATTCATAACATATAGAAATTCTCCAATAAACACGGAGTTCACAACCAAGTCATGGTAATCACATTATAAGGACTCACGGTCATGCTAGACACCGCTGTATAGATACTCATCACCATGCCTATACATCGTACTCGATCACATAGCATTTAGCAACAAGACTCAACTCTTATTCCCTCAAGCTAGGGTTAAACCAAACACTTACCTCAAAGCCTTGAAATCCATTTAATCCTCAATTATCGCTTTACCTCGCGGTTCCACCTCCAATTCGCTCGAATCTAATCACAAATTGTTCAATTACTTTAATAAACACTATATGAATCAATTTGAATGCATAAAAATGATTTTCCCAAGTTTTTTCCAAAAATTCCAAAAATGTCCCCGGGCCCAAGTGGTCAAAACCCGAGGTTCAGACCAAAACTCGGTTACCCATTCCCCCACGAACTCAAATATGTAATTTGTTTTGAAATCGGACCTCAAATCGAGGTCCAACTCCCCAATTTATAGAAAACCTAGGTTCTACCCAAAAACCCCAATTTCACCCATGAAAATCCTTGATTTCAAGTGGAAAACACGTTTAATGATGCTAAAGATTGAAAGAATTGAGTAAAAATCAACTTACAAGTGATTTGGGATGAAGTTTGCTCTTAAAAATCGCCTATGGTGTTAGGGTTTTAAAAGAATGGTGAAAAGTGATGAAAATTCGACTAAGTATAAAATTTGCTGGGCCTCGGATGTGGAAATTGCGAACAAAGGTTCGCAATTGCGAAAAAATGCGGGCCTGGGAATTGCGATATTTTGGTTTGCATTTGCAAACCCAGGTCTAGGGGGCAGGTTTCGCATTTGCAAAAGTTGCATAAGCCACAATACCATATTTTTAAAATATGAGAAATACAATCCGATGCCTATCCAAAACTCACCCGAGCCCTCGGGGCTCCAAACCAAACATGCACACAACTTCAAAAACATCCTATGGACTTACTCGTGCGATCAAATCGCCAAAAAACATCATTTACATAGAATCAAACCTCAAAACACACGATTTTCCTTCTAAACTTCATGAACTTTCAAACTTGGAACTTATAGTCCGAAACACGTCAAAAGACGTCCGATTTCGACCAAACTTCACAGAAAGCGCTTAAACAATTTATAAGACTCGTACCAGGCGTCGGAACCAAAATACGAGCCCGATATCCTAGTCTTTTAATCAATATTCACTTCCATTTTCCTTAACAATTTCAGAAAAACAATTTAACAGAAAAATTCTTTTACTCGGGTTCTAGACCTCGGATTTCGACTCCGGGCACATGCCCGAGTCCCATATTTTTCTACGGGCCTTCCGGGACTATCAAATTATGGGTCCGGGTCCGTTTACCAAAAATGTTGACCGAAGTCAACTTTAATCATATTAATATCAAAATTCTTCAAATTTTTCACAGAATTCACATATTTCAACATAAAAGCTTTCCGGCTACGCACCCGGACTGCGCATGCAAATTGAGGCAAGTAAAAATGACATTCTCAAGGCCTCGGAATCACGGAACAAATGCGGAAACAGGTGATGACCCTTTGGGTCGTCACACTGGCGACTCAAGGCATCTGCCACCATATTGTCCTTGCCCGGGTGATACAGAATAGTGATATCATAATCCTTCAACAACTCTAACCATCTCCTCTGACGCATATTCAGGTCCTTCTGCTTGAGTACGTGCTGCAAACACCGATGGTCGGTATAGATCTCACAAGGCACCCCGTACAAATAATGACGCCAGATCTTCAAGGCATGAATAGTAGCAGCCAACTCAAGGTCGTGGACAGGGTAGTCCTTTTCATGTATCTTCATCTGTCTGGACGCGTAGGCAATCACCCTACCGTCCTGCATCAACACCACTCCAAGTCCAACCCGTGAGGCATCACAATAAACTGTATAAGACCCCGAACTGGTAGGCAGCAACAAGATTGGGGCCGAAGTCAAAGCTGTCTTGAGCTTTTGGAAGCTCGCCTCACACTCCTCTGCCCACTGAAATGGGGCACCCTTTTGGGTCAATCTAGTCATAGAGGCCACAATCGATGAGACCCCTCTACAAAGCGACGGTAATAACCCGCCAAGCCAAGGAAACTGTGAATCTCTGTTGTTGAGGAGGGCCTGGGCCGACTCTGCACGGCCTCCACCTTCCTCGGATCCACTCGAATGCCCTCACTCGATACCACGTGGCCTAGGAATGCCACAGAACTCAGCCAGAACTCACATTTTGAGAACTTTGCATATAATCTCTTCTCTCTCAGAGTCCGAAGCACTGTCCTCAGGTGCTGCTCATGATCTTCCCGACTCTGGGAATATACCAGAATATCATCAATGAAAACAATAACGAATGAGTCAAGATATGGCCTGAATACACTGTTCATCAAAAGCATAAAAGCTGCTGGGGCATTAGTCAGCCCAAATGACATAACAAAGAACTCGAAATGACCATACCGAGTCCTGAAGGCAGTCTTCAGGATATCTAGCTCCCATATCTTCAGCTAATGGTAACCTGAGCGCAAATCAATCTTGGAAAACACCTGTGCGCCCTGAAGCTGATCAAACAGATCATCAATACGAGGTAAAGGATATTGGTTCTTCACTGTAACTTTGTTCAAATGGCAATAATCAATGCACATACGCATAGAACCATCCTTCTTCTTCACAAACAAGATAGGAGCACCCCACGGCGAAACACTGAGCCGATTAAATCCCTTGCCAAGCAATTCCTACAACTGATCCTTCAACTCCTTCAACCCAGGAGGAGCCATACGATACGGAGGGAAGGAAATGGGCTGAGTGCCCGACAACAGATCAATGCCAAAATCAATGTCTCTATCGGGCGGCATGCCCGGGAGATCAGCTGGAAACACATCAGGGAAATCCCGTACCACTGGAACTGAATCAATAGAAGGGGTATCAACACTGACATCTCTTACATAAGCTAAACACGCGGCGCACCCCTTCTCAACCATATGTTGAGCTTTAAGGAAAGAAATAACTCTACTGGGAGTATGATCTAAAGTACCACTCCACTCAATACGTGGAACACCTGGCATAGCCAACGTCACGGTCTTGGCGTGACAATCAAGGATATCATGATGGGGTGAAAACTAGTCCATGCCCAGAATAATATCAAAATCGACCATACCGAGTAACAATAGATCCGCTCTGGTCTCAAAACCATGAATAGTAACCAAACATGACCGATACACGCGGTCCATAACAAGAGAATCTCCCACAGGAGTAGAAACATAAACGGGGGCACTCAAAGAAATACGGGGCACACCCAAATGCGGAGCAAAGTAAGAAGACACATAAGAATAAGTAGAACCTAAATCGAATAGAACCGATACACTTCTATAACAAACCATGACAATACCTGTGATGACAGAATCGGAGGCAACAGTCTCGGTACAGGTAGGTGGGGTAGCAACTGCGGTTGTAACTAAAGCCTGAGAGGTCTGTGGAGGTGCACCCCTCCCAAGTCTAGGGGAAATACCTTACCATATGGCGTATGTCACCACACTCAAAGCAACCTCGTGACTGGCGTAGCAGTGGAAACTGTGCGGTACGGGTACTCCGAGACCCCTGAACACCTGAAACTCCGTAGGAACTCTGAGATGTTGACTGAGCTGGCTGACCCATAAAACCTCTACCATGACGCACCCTACCTCCGAAATAAGGACCAGTATATCTCCCCGGTCCACAAGGTCTACTCACTCCTCTATACTCTCCCTCCTGACCCCGTCTGTCCTCTCTCTCCTGGACCCACATGTATCTACTCGGTGAGAGGTCCTCACCACCCACTGAACGGGACCACAGGTTGTGTCGCCATGACACCTGAACCTAACCAATGGAAGCTCGCTGCTCTGGAATGAGGGCGGTGGAAGTCTGGATCCCTCCCCCGATATGTGAAGTAGTCGGCACAACCTGAATCAATCCGGCCTGAATCAATGTACCAAACATGCTCAGGATCTTTGCCAAAGTCTCCTGAAGGGCTGGAGTAGTAGTAGTTGTAGGCGCGTCAGGTGCCTGAACTCGGCTGGATCTGTTGGTGATACCTCGGCAGCAGCTTGCGCAGGTGCTCTGGCTGCACCACGTGCGCGTCCTCGACCTCTCCCCCGGCCCCGGCCTCTGACGGATACAGTAGGGGGCATGGGTGCCTGATCATCTCAAGTAGCACATGTCCTCACCATCTATGAGAGAGTAAAAGGCAGATTTTAGGATTGTGATGTCAAAAATCTTGCACGACGGGGAATAAAATGAACTGAAATTTTCCTAACAGTTACATAGCCTCTCGTAGATAAGACTAGATGTCTCCGTACCGATCAGCGAGACTCTAAACAACCGGCCTGCATTCCGTGACTCCTATGAACCTAGAGCTCTGATACCAACTTGTCACGACCCCAGTTCACCCTCCATGAACATGTCGTGATGGCACCTAGTTCCTACGACTAGGTAAGCCTAACAATGCAGAAATTTAGCAACTTAACTTGCGGAATAAATATTTTAAAGCTAAACATATTTAAATAATAACTGCAAATAAGGCCGCTAGGCCTAAACAACTCAAAAGAGATGTAGAAGTCTACAACTCAATCCCAAAACCCGAAAACCCACGGGAACCACAGGCTAAAGGGAACATAGTACACTGCACTAACTCCAGAATATCTAAACAACTGGAAGAAAAGGGATAAACTAAATACTAAAGCTGGAACAGAATAGAGACTCCTGGTCAGCGGACGCGGCAGATATACCTCGAAGTCTCTGTGTATCTCCTCGCCTCAAGGATAGTGCGTCTGAGTAGAGGTACCTGAAAAATCTTCACATGAAAAACATGCGCAGGAAGGGCATGAGTACACTACAGCGGTACTCAGTAAATGCCAAGCCTAACCTCGGTTGGGTAGTGACGAGGAAGGTCAGGGCCCTACTGAGACAAAATATAATAATAATAATAATAATAATAATAAAAATTAACAGTATAATAATCTAACAGAAATAATAAATACAGCAGTGAAATAAGGTAGGTCAACGAGGCAATAACAACTACAAAGATAGACTAAACACAGTTCAATGTCAATGATACCAATGAGGGTCTTCCAGAATACCGTCCTGTAGCCCTTTCCTCAACTCCCGAGATACCGTCCCGTAGTCCAACTCATGTACCAATATGCAGGGGGATCTATCGGGAATCTAACCCGCAGTCCCAAAGTAAAAGTGCAGGGAGATCTATCAGGAATCTAACTCGCAGTCCCAAAGTAAACAAACAAGGGGGAATCACAATAGGCACAGCTGGTGCCTAAACAGGTGCTGCTGGAGCCTCTACAGCTGGAGCCTGATCCTGAGTCGGGGCAACTGATGGGTCAATAGGTGCTGCCCCCTTGGCTCTGCCTCGACCACGACCGCACCCACGGCCTCTGGTGGCCTCAGTAGGTGGTACAGGTGGTCGTCCACCACATCCGGTTGCACGGGTTCTCGCCATCTGTGATAGAATAGGATAACAAAATTTAGTTCTCGGATCAACAAAGTCACACGATAAGGATTCCAAGAATATGAAGTTTCCTAAAGGTTCTGCAGCCTCCCGAGGATAAGTACAGACGTCTTCGTACCGATCTGCGAGACTCTACTAAACCGGCTCATGACTCGCGAGACCAAGTAAACCTAGGCTCTGATACCAACTTGTCACGACCCCAACCCGGTCATGATGGCGCCCAGCACACTACTAGGCAAGCCCGACCATTTATAACAATAACCCCATTAATTTAAACAGATGAAGATAGATGCCATTTAAGTCAAGGCCTATAATACTGATAATAATGCGGAACAAAAATCTAGCAAATACCAATACAGCCCAACATGGACCCGGTGTCACGAACATGAGCCTCTAAAATACAGAGTAACATCCTACTACAAAGTCTGTCTAATAGATGATAATGCGAAAATAAAATGATAGGGATAGAAGGGAGAATCAACGGCTGCGAACGTCCTGCAGCTACCTCAAATACTCCCGGAATAAGAACTCTAGAAAGCTGGTCGAATCTCACTCAGCCTGTGAATGCCCTGGATCTGCACACAAGGTGCAGGGAGTAAAGTGAGTACTCCAACCCAGTGAGTAATAAACATAACTACAGTTTGTAAGAAAACACAGAAAATGCACAAAGTAATCTATAACTAGCAGTTTAGATCAATATCAGTGAAACATTAACCAACAAGTAATACAGTCAATGAATAATGCATGGAAAAATGCAACACAGATAATGGTACACTCTAGTACCCGCTGTGGCGTGCAGCCCGCTCCACTTATTTAACGTCGACGGTGCTCACTGGGGGTTTATACAGACTCCGGAGGGGCTCCTACATCCCAAGCGCAATATCAGCCATATCGTGGCATCAAACAGGCTCTCGGCCTCAATATCAATATATATCAGCGCTGCGGCGTGCAGCCCGATCCATATCAAAGGGAAACATCCTCACTATCGGGTCCCTGACCCATCTCAGTCAATTAAGTTCACAGCCAATCGGGCATGACATACTATAGGGATCTCAACCCTCATATCCTTTTTCCATTTAATATTCATGTGTAAACACGGTTATTATATTGTTTTTAACAGTGGAAAGCGTGACTGAGAGTATATGTTATGCACACAAGTGAGGAAAAACACATAAGGATCCCCTAAGGATTCTACAGGTCGGCACAAGGCCCCAAACACGGCAATAAGTCCAATTCACAGTGATAAAGTATGCGTCTCAATTGCCAATATAATAGAATTTTAACACTCGGGATGGACCAAGTCTCAATCCCCAACAGTAAACGACCCCGCACTCATCGTGAAATGCGTGTCACGCCTCAATATAGTGTTACGAAGTGAAAGTCTGGGGTTTCAAACCCTCATAGAAGCATTTACATCAATTACTCACCTCTAGCCGGCCAAAGACTAGCTCGCAACGCCCTTTCTCTCGAATCGACCTCCTCGCGCGTCGAATCTGGCCAAAACCACAACGAATACATTAAAATAGGATAAGGGGATATAACCCAATCGAAAAGACTCGAAAAATATCAAAAATCACAAAATTTGCAAAACCCGATCCCCGGGCCCACTTCTCGAAATCCAGAAAATTTTACATCACTATGATCCTTATCTCGCCACCTATACATATCAAGTTCACAAGAATCGGAGTCCATTTGACCCCTCAAATCACAAGTTTAAACTCTCTTAAGTTTCAAACTCTAACCTCCATTTTTGACCTTTAATTCCTTGGGTTTTCAGTGTTAATCCATGTTTATACATCATAATATCATAACTTAAGTCCAAGAATCCATACCTGATGATAGCCCTTGAAACCCTCTTCAAAAATCGCCCAAAACCCTCTTAGTCCGAAGTCCAAAATGTTTGATCTTTCAAAATTCGCGAAGGAGACATAATTTAATATCTGCCCAGGCCTTTTAGCTTCTGCGGCCCAAAATGCCACTTTTGCGGTTCTTCCATCACTTCTGCGGTTTTTCCTCAATTCACCTAGACCGCTTCTGCGTTCCAAAGCCGCACCGCCTAAGTTTATCAAATTCTTCCGAAACTCACATTCGATCAAAAACCCGACCTAACCACCTCCGATTCAACTAAAATTTTGCACACAGATCACAAATCACCTAACGACGCTACTGCAACTCTTGGAATTCCATTCCGGCCCTCGGATCAAAATCTCACCTATCAACCGGATATCGCCAAAATACTAACTTCGCCAATTCAAGCCTAATTCAACACCGAACCTCCAAAATTACTTTCGATTGTGCTCCTAAGCCTCAAATCATCCCCCGAAGCTAACCGAATCGTCGGAAATCACATTCGAGCCCTCTAACTCATAAGTCAACTCCCGGTTGACTTTTCCAAACCAACCTCCCCTTAAAGAGACTAATTGCCCATTTTCCTACCAAATCCAATCTGAATCAACTCAAACTCATCCAAAACACATAATAAATCACGAAGAAGCAATAAACGGGGAAAACGGGACAGAAACACATGAGACGACGGGTCGGGTCGTCACATCCTCCCCAACTAAAATAAACTCTCATCCTCGAGCGGGTCAAGAAACATACCGGAAGTCTCAAATAGGTGAGGGTATCTGCTCCGCATCTCCTGCTCGGTCTCCCAAGTAGCCTCCTCCACGGGCTGACCCCTCCACTGTACCTTTACCGAAGCTATATCCTTCGATCTCAATTTCTGTACCTGACGACCCAAAATAGCCATTGGCTCTACATCATATGTCAAATCCTCATCCAACTGAACTGTACTGAAGTCCAAGACATGAGACGGGTCCCCAACATACTTCCGGAGCATGGAAACATGGAATACCGGATGAACGCCCGACAAGCTAGGTGGCAAAGCAAGCATATAGGCCACCTCCCCAATCCTCCTAAGCACCTCAAAAGGTCCTATGAACCGCGGACTCAACTTCCCTTTCTTCCCAAACCTCATCACACCCTTCATGGGTGAAACCTTCAGCAAGACTTTCTCACCCACCGAGTAAGATACATCTCGAACCTTCTGGTCCACATAACTCTTCTAACGCAACTGAGCTGTGCGAAGTCTCTCCTGAATCACCTTCACTCTCTCTAAAGCATCCTGGACCAAATCTGTCCCCAGCAACTTAGCCTTGCCGGGCTCAAACCAACCGACCGGAGATCTACACCGTCTCTCATATAAGGCCTCATACGGCGCCATCTAAATGCTAGACTGATAGCTGTTGTTGTAGGAAAACTCTGCAAGAGGTAGAAACTCATCCCAACAACCTCCGAAATCAATCACACAGGCACGCAATATGTCCTCTAATATCTGAATGGTATGCTCAGACTGTCCGTCCGTCTGAGAATGAAACGCTGTGCTCAGCTCTACCTGCGTACCCAACTCTCGCTGAAAACTCCTCCAGAACTGGGAAGTAAATTGGGTGCCTCTATCCAAGATAATAGAAATTGGAACCCCATACAATCGGACAGTCTCACGAATAAAGATCCCTGCCAGCCGCTCCGAAGAATATGTAGTACAGACTGGAATGAAATGCGCGGATTTGGTCAGCCGATCCACAACCACCCAAATCGAGTCAAACTTCTTCAAAGTCCGAGGAAGACCACTCACGAAATCCATAGTAACTCTCTCCTATTTCCACTCAGGAATAACCATCTGCTGAAGCAAACCGCCCGGTCTCTGATGCTCATATTTTACCTGCTGACAATTGAGACACCGAGCCACAATCCCACAATGTCCTTCTTCATTCTCCTCCACCAGTAGTGCTGTCTCAAGTCTTGATACATCTTCGCGGCACCCGGATGGATGGAATACTGCGAGCTGTGGGCCTCCTCAAGAATCATATCTCTAAGCCCATCCACATTGGGCACACAAATCCGGCCCTACATCCTCAACACACCATTATCACCTATAGTCACATCTCTAGCATCTCCGTGCTGAACCATGTCCCTGAGGAAAAGCAAATGCGGATCATCCTACTGGTGCTCTCTGATGCGATCATACAAGGAAGACCGAGAAACCACGCAAGCCAATACCCGACTGGGCTCCGAAATGTCTAGTCTCACAAACCGATTGGCTAAATCCTGAACATCAACTGCAAAGGGCCTCTCCCCAACTGGGATATACACCAAACTCCCCATACTAACTGCCTTTCGGCTCAAAGCATCGGCCACTACATTGGCCTTTCTCGGATGATACAAAATGGTAATATCATAGTCCTTAAGTAACTCAAGCCACCTCCGCTGCCTCAAATTAAGATCCCTTTGTTTAAACAAATGCTGAAGACTGCGATGATCGGTGAATACCTCACAAGATACTCCATATAGATAGTGCCTCCAAATCTTCAAGGCATGAACTGTAGCAGCCAATTCTAAGTAATGAACAGGGTAGTTCTTCTCATGGGGCTTCAACTGACGAGAAGCATAAGCAATCACTCAACCCTCCTGCATCAATACACAGGAAATCCTGACTCTCGAAGCATCACAATAAATGGTGTAAGAACCTGAAGCTGATGGCAAGACCAATACTGGAGATGTGGTCAAAGCTATCTTGAGCTTCTAAAAGCTCTCCTCGCACTCGTTCGGCCATACAAACGGAGCACCCTTCTGCATCAACTTGGTCAAGGACGAGGCAATAGATGAGAAACCCTGGACGAACCGGCGATAATAACCCGCCAAACCGAGGAAGCTACGAATCTTTGTGGCCGAGGATGGTCTAGGCCAACTCTGAACCGCCTCAATCTTTTTAGGATCGACCTGAATACCATCACTGGACACCACGTGTCCCAAGAAGGCCACGGAACCAAGCCAAAACTCACACTTGGAGAACTTGGCATGCAACTGCTCCTTTCTCAATCTCTGTAATACAACTCGTAAATGCTCCACGTGCTCCTCCTGACTACGCGAGTATACCAAAATATCATCAATGAATACAATAATAAATGAATCCAGATACGGTCGAAATACACTGTTCATCAAATGCATGAACGATGTCGGGGCATTGGTCAACCAGAAAGACATAACCAGAAACTCATAGTGACCATATCTAGTCCTGAAGGCCGTCTTAAGAATGTCTGAACCCTTGATCTTCAACTGGTGATAGCCCAAGAGGAGATCAATCTTAGAAAACACCCTCGCTTCGTGAAGCTGGTCGAATAAATCATCGATGTGAGGCAGGGGATACTTGTTCTTCACTATTACTTTGTTCAACTGCCTGTAGTCAATGCACTTTCTCATTGTGCCATATTTCTTCTTCACAAATAACACAGGTGCACCCCACGGTGATACACTAGGCCGAATAAACCCCTTTTCTAGGAGTTCCTGAAGCTGATCTTTCAATTCTTTTAACTCCGTTGGTGCCACGCGATACGGCGGAATGGAAATGGGCTTGGTGCCCGGCACCAGGTCAATACCAAAATCAATGTCCCTGTCCGGGGGCATACCCGGCAGGTCTGCAGGAAATACATCAGGGAAATCCCTCACAATGGGAACAGAATCTATACTGGGAGCCTCAGCTCCAACATCACGCACGAAGGCCAAATATGATAGACAACCCTTCCCAACCATACGCTCGGCTTTCAAGAAAGATATAACCCTACTAGGGACATAATCAGTCGTACCACGCCACTCGATCCTCGGAACACCCGGCATAGCCAAAGTGATTATCTTTGCATGACAATCTAGAATAGCATGACACGGAGATAACCAGTCCATGCCCAGAATAACATCAAAGTCTACCATGCTCAAAAGCAATAAATCAACTCGGGTCTCCAGACCCCCAATAGTAACAAGACAGGACCGATATACATGGTCCACAATAATAGTATCACCCACCGGGGTAGATACATGCACAGGTAAAGCAAGACACCCCCGGGTCGTACCCAAATGATGAGCAAAATATGATGATACATAATAAAAATTAGAACGGGGATCAAATAAGACAGAGGCATCTCTATGGCAGACTGAAATAATACCTGTGATAACAGCATCTGATGCAAGGGCATCTGTCCTACCTGGAATAGTATAAAGTCTAGTCTGGCAGCCGCCACCTGATCGGCCTCCACCCCTAGGGCAACCCCTGGCTGCCTGGCCTCCACCCCTCTCTGACTGGGCTGGTGCTGAAGAAATCGGAGCAGAAGACGAGGGTTGATCCCTCTGCTGAGACTGACTACCATGACGTCGAGGACACTGCCTCCTCATATGGTCAAACTCATCACACTCGAAGCAATTACCAGATGCTAGAGGAGGGGGCAGAAGGGAATCCCTCGCACCAGAATGACCAGCCGATGTGCTCTGCACAGAAGAACACTGAGCTGAAGGGGCATATGATGAGCTCTGAGCTGGGAGGGCACTAAGTGAATACTGGCCCTGCTGGAACCCCTGATGACCACGGCTTGAAGAGGCCCCATGATACTCGGGATGAGCCGACTGATGAGGCCTGAAAGAACGACCTCTGCTCTGCTGACCCTGGCTCTTAGACGGAGCACCACTGAAGCTACCCGATCCACGAGGCCTCTTGGCCTCCCTCTCCTCTCTCTCCTGACGGCGAGCCGTCTCGATATCACGAGCAATATCTATTTAATCCTCAAAGGTATGACTCAGAATCCTCTCTCGGGTCATCAAAATACGGACGGGATAAATAAGTTCGTCCACAAACCTCCTAATCCTCTCCCGATCAGCCGGAACCATCCATGGAGCATAACGAGCCAACTTCGAAAATCTTACCTCATACCGTGACACAGTCATATCACCCTGACGAAGCCACTCAAACTGTCTCCATAGCTCCTCCTTCTGAGACTGCGGTACCCACTTCTCCGGGAAGAGAGTGGAGAACTCCTTCCATGACAAAGGCGCTGCACCCACCGGCCAACGCCGCTCATATGCCTCCCACCAAGTGAAGGCTGCTCTAGAAAATTGAAAAGTAGTAAATGATACCCCGCTCGCCTCAAAGATCCCTGCTGTCCGAAGCATACGTCGACACTTGTCGAGAAAAACCTAGGCATCCTCGCCCGGAACACCACTGAAAGTAGGAGGTGAGAGCCTACTGAACCTCTCAAGACGACGCTGCTCATCGTCTGGCATAGCTGGAATCACATCATCCTGAACCGGTGCAACCGGCTGAACTGGGGCAACCTGCTAAACTGGTGGTGTCTCTGGTGTCTGCAAACCCTGCACTACCTGCTAAGGCATGCGAGCAGCGGGGGTCTGATTACCTCTCCCAGCCTGCAAAGTAGCTGCTGCAGTAGTGGCTGAGACTGTCTGAGCCAGGCCAGTGCAAATTGATAGTATCTGAGCTAGGGCCTCCTGAAGACTCGGAATCACAATAGGCATAGCTGGTGCCTGAACAGGTGCTGCTGGAGCCTCTACAGCTGGAGCCTGATCCAGAGCCGGGGCAACTGGTGGGTCAACAGGTGCTGCCCCCTAGGCTCTGCCTCGACCACGACCTCGACCACGACTGTGTCCACGGCCTCTGGTGGCCTCAATAGGTGGTACAGGTGGTCATCCACCACGTCCGGTAGCACGGGTTCTCTCCATCTGCGATAGAATAGGATAACAAAATTTAGTTCTCGGATCAACAAAGTCGCACGATAAGGATTCCAAGAATATGAAATTTCCTAAAGGTTCTGCAGCCTCCCGAGGATAAGTACAGACGTCTCCGTACCGATCCGCGAGTCTCTACTAAACCGGCTCATGACTCGCGAGACCAAGTAAACCTAGGCTTTGATACCAACTTGTCACGACCCCAACCCGGTCATGATGGTGCCCATCACACTACTAGGCAAGCCCGACCATTTATAACAATAACCCCATTAATTTAAACAGATGAAGATAGATGCCATTTAAGTCAATGCCTATAATACTGATAAAAATGCGGAACAAAAATCTAGCAAATACCAATACAGCCCAACGTGGACCCGGTGTCACGAACATGAGCCTCTAAAATACAGAGTAACATCCTACTACAAAGTCTGTCTAATAGCTGATAATGCGGAAATAAAATGATAGGGATAGAAGGGAGAATCAACGGCTGTGAACGCCCTGCAGCTACCTCAAATACTCCCGAAATAAGAGCTCTGGAAAGTTGGTCGAAGCTCACTCAGCCTGTGAATGCCCTGGATCTGCACACAAGGTGCAGGGAGTAAAGTGAGTACTCCGACCCAGTGAGTAATAAACATAACTACAGTCTGAAAGTAAGAAAACGCAGAAAATGCACAAAGTAATCTATATCTAGCAGTTTAGATCAATATCAGTGAAACGGTAACCAACAAGTAATACAGTCAATGAATAATGCATGAAAAGATGCAACACAGATAACGGTACACTCTAGTACCCACTGCGACGTGCAGCCCGCTCCACTTATTTAACGTCGACGGCGCTCACTGGGGGTGTATACAGACTCGGGAGGGGCTCCTACAGCCCAAGCGCAATACCAGCCATATTGTGGCATCAAACAGTCTCTCAGCCTCAATATCAATATATATCATCGCTGCGGCGTGCAGCCCGATCCATATCAAAGGGAAACATCCTCACTATCGGGTCCCCGACCTATCTCAGTCAATTAAGTTCACAACCAATCGGGCATGACATACTATAGGGATCTCAAGCCTCGTATCCTTTTTCCATTTAATATTCATGTGTAAACACGGTTATTATATTGCTTTTAACAGTGGAAAGCATGATTGAGAGTATATGTTATGCACACAAGTGAGGAAAAACACATAAGTATCCCCTAAGGATTCTACAGGTCGGCACAAGGCCCCAAACATGGCAATAAGCCCAATTCACAGTGATAAAGTATGCGTCTCAATCGCCAATATAATAGAATTTTAACACTCGGGATGGACCAAGTCTCAATACCCAACAGTAAACGACCCCGCACTCATTGTGGAATGCGTATCACGCCTCAATATAGTGTTACGATGTAAAAGTCCGGGGTTTCAAACCCTCATAGCAACATTTACATCAATTACTCACCTCTAGCCGGCCAAAGACTAGCTCGCAATGCCCTTTCTCTCGAATCGACCTCCTCGCGCGTCGAATCTCACCAAAACCACAACGAATACCTTACAATAGGCTAAGGGGATATAACTCAATCAAAAAGACTCGAAAAATATCGAAAATCACGAAATTTGCAAAACCCGAGCCCCGAGCCCACTTCTCAAAATCCAAAAAAATTTACATCACTACGATCCTTATCTCGCCATGAGTCTATACATATCAAGTTTACAAGAATCGGAGTCCATTTGACCCCTCAAATCACAAGTTTAAACTCTCTTAAGTTTCAAACCCTAACCTCCTTTTTTAACCTTTAATTCCTTGGGTTTTCAGCGTTAATCCATATTTATACACCATAATATCATAACTTAAGTCCAAGAATCCATACCTGATGATAGCCCTTGAAACCCTCTTCAAAAATCGCCCAAAACCCTCTTAGTCCGAAGTCCAAAATGTTTGATCTTTCAAAATTCGCGAAGAAGACTTAATTTAATATCTGCCCAGGCCTTTTCACTTCTGCAGCCTAAAATGTCGCTTCTCCGGTTTTTCCTCAAGTCACCCGGACCGCTTCTGCGGTCCAAAGCCGCACCTACGATGACCGCTTTTGCGAAAACCCTTCCGCTTCTGCGGAATTGCCAAGGCCTCCTAAAACTGCTTATGCGATCTGCCCCACCGCATCTGCGGAACCGCTTCTGCGGTCCCTTTTCCGCAGATGCGGAAATACCAGATACCAGCAGTC
This sequence comes from Nicotiana glauca, assembly GCA_026770625.1. Taxonomy (NCBI): domain Eukaryota; kingdom Viridiplantae; phylum Streptophyta; class Magnoliopsida; order Solanales; family Solanaceae; genus Nicotiana; species Nicotiana glauca. The sequence goes on along the minus strand of MU673763.1, from coordinate 135,881 downwards.
ATAAATCATGCAACAACTCCAAAACTCTCCGTTTAACCACACGAACTCACCCCGAGGCCCACGGGACCTCAACCAAAAGCATAGATATGATCTATTACCTTATTCAAACTTGCTCGAATCATCAAATCACTATCGCTAACATCAAAATCCTCAAATTTCACCAAATCAAAGCCTAAGTTTATCAAATTCTTTCGAAACTCACATTCGATCAAAAACCCGACCTAACCACCTCCGATTCAACTGAAATTTTGCACACACATCACAAATCACCTAACGATGCTACTGCAACTCTCAAAATTCCATTCCAACCCTCGGATCAAAATCTCACCTGTCAACCGGATATCGCCAAAATGCTAACTTCGCCAATTCAAGCCTAATTCTACACTGAACCTCCAAAATTACTTCCGATTGTGCTCCTAAGCCTCAAATCATCCCTCAAAACTAACTGAATTGTCGGAAATCACATTCGAGCCCTCTAACTCATAAGTCAACTCCCAGTTGAATTTTCCAAACCAACCTCCCCTTAAAGAGACTAATTGCCCATTTTCCTATCAAATCCAATCCGAATAAACTCAAACTCATCCAACACACATAATAAATCATGAAGAAGCAATAAACGAGAAAAACGGGACGGAAACAGATGAGACGACGGGTCGGGTCGTCACAGTTCTACTTGATTATATTTGATATTCAATTTATTGACTACATGAGAACCATAAACCATGCTAGATATAATGTGAGATTAATGGTACCTTATTTTGAGAATGATAAACTATTCTCGGAATTCTTGCAATACTTGCTTTAGACGTAGTTACATGTATGCTACGAAACACATATGTCCTTATTATTCTTGTTGTAGACGTGTGATTTTTTACCCTCCCCAAGATTTTTCATATTTTAGCATGTAAATATTTAATTTAGCCTTAATATAGCTATTTCAGCTAATTTTGACTCTTTTACTTTATTTCATCACAAAATGAAAAAAATACAAAAAAAGAGATATATAAATTTTAGTTTATGTATTTCTCATAAACTTGAAAAAATACAAAAGATAGTACTTTATTTTTTATCTTTATATAATTACGAAAATTACAAAAAAATAGTTTTATTAATATTTTGTAGTCATTTTAATGTTGAAAAAATATCCAAAAATAGTTTTGTTTTAATTGTCAGTCTCATTTTAATAGTTATTTTGCTTACGTAGGATTAATTAAATAAGATCGTGTTTATTATCTCGGTTGCGGGGAAAGAATAACATTTGGGTTCAAACGACCCATTTTTAGGCCCAAAATTCGGACCTAGCCCATAACAACCCAATCCCAATACCCAAAACTAGGCCCAACACCCTAAAACCCTAAAAGCCTAGACCTATATACAGACATATATGCTTCAGCCGCATAGAGGGGACTTGAGATTTTAGACTTGGGAGATTTTAAAAACACACGGATGGTTACACACTTAGGAGCTTAGACCATTTTGAAGAGATTTTCATCTTCTTCTCCAAAAACTAACTGAAAACCCTAGCTAAGACCCCACCCGTAGTTACCAGCTGCCAACGACGCTCGTCGACCAGTCCCCACGCCTGGACCTCCCTCACGTCGACCACCAGTCAACCAGTCCGCCTCCCTAACCAGTTGCGACGGACAGCAGCTTCGCCAATGAACTCCGTTTATCACCACCCTCATGACCAGCTTCTGCGTCGTCATCACCCCTCCAGACGACCACTCTTTCTTCTCCAGCAATTTCTGTCCGGATGAACCTCACCTCGCCGGAAACCACCCAACCAGACCAGCTCTAAACCAAATAACGCCTAGAAACCAAACCCAGTCAAAAACAACCAGATCGGAACAGAATAGTCGAGTTCGTGAGGCCGTCGTCCGAGCTCGAGTTCGTTGGCTCCTAATCCCGTTTTGCTGATGTCTCGCCAAGTTGATTTTGGGCGATTGAATTTTGACTCGAGAACTGACTGTGTACAATTCAAAATCGAATTAATCGAAATCTCACTTTCAGGTTCACATCTCATCTTTCATTCTGTTGTCATGTGGATCTAAATATGATAAATTTTAAGGTTTAAACTAATTCGGTAAGTATTTCAGAGTAGGTCTGGAAAGAGTCGATCGAAATCTTATTCGAGTATCTTGGTGTTGCATTCTGCGCCATAATCTGTGTTGGTCTTCCTCTGTTTCTTGAGTATGAGTGATTGATCTCATTAGAAATGATTAAAATACGTGTGATATGCTGGTAATTATATGCCTAATATAATTTACTTATTAGTATAGTTAGGCTTTCATTTTATTGTCATTATAAGCTCATAAAAAATCTGGTTTGTTTCCTTTAATTAAATTTATTGGTTAATGACAAAATTAGCAGTTATTGTTATTAGTCTAAACTTATTGCCTATATGTTCAATATTTACAATGTTAGGTGTAGGTTTACCCTTTGTATGTGGAGGGTGATGGACGGTCATTTTAGGCTTTTATTACCAAATTCAAAAACTAGTTGGTATGCTGAGTTTTGTTTTCCTTTATCGTCGTTTTAAGTCTTCTAGCTGCTGTTCTTATTTTAAGCAATGGTTGTTATTTCAATTTGCGTATTTTTAGCTTGTAAACTTATGTAACCTGTTTAGATCAGCAAATCACTTTCTTGAGTAAGAGTTATAACAATTTGAGGCGTGCCATGCGAAATAAAACTTTAAATTGCATGGCCCTCGTTTAATTAATTTTGTTTATTCTTAGATTTCAGGATGGGTCGTTTAGCGAATTTCACGGCTTTTCCCAAAAGATAACCACACGTTAGTTGCTTTAGGTCCGTTATTTAACTAATTTTACCTTCCCAAATACGGGTGCACATTTATGTGACCCAAATCCAAATCTCAACGAAATCGAAATGTGTCAAAAATTGCGGGTGCATTTATGTGACGCGGTTCGAGATATGTTTTCACGACGTTGTAATTCTCTTAAAATAATAATAATAAAATCAGTTCAAAGTTAAAAATATATAGATTAAAACATGTACTAAAATCAAATAAATAAGCCAAATATGGCAGTTGAGCAACCGTGCCAGAACCACGGAACCCGAAAATGCCTAACACCTTCTCCCGGGTTAACAGAATTCCTTACTTGGATTTCTGGTTCGCGGACTGTTAACATAGTCATATTTTTCCTCGGTACAGGATTCGACCGGTGACTTGGCATACCATTAATCTCCCAAGTGGCGACTCTGAAATCCTAATAATAAATTTCGTTCCGAATGTCCTTTAAGTGAAAAAACTCCATTACGCCCTTGCGGGTGTAGGTGAAAAAGGAGGTATGACACTTGTGTCATGCTTTAAATTGGAGTATGATTACTTGAGCTTTCGTAGTCACGTTAAAGACTTTGAAATGAATTTTTATCCTTATTTGAGACATGATAATTATTTGGATGATGTATTACGTGTTGGGTCCACGATCATACCTACATATAGGCATACATTATACCTAGGGATCATCCCTTATATATATATATATATGCGCACATCTATGCATGACTTCTTTGTCCACATGCATCATACATGCCTATTTTCCCATTCATATACATACATCACTGGATATGGTTTTTGGATATGGACCGAGGTGACGGCACAAGGTTTTTGCCATGCGCCTATTGTCATGGCACGAGGTGTTTCTCATACAGTTGTGATGATATTGTTATTGTTAGGGAACAAGGTATTTATCGTACGCCTATTGTTATGCACGAGGATTTATTCTTTGCAGTGTGTGGATACATATCCATCCTTTTAAGGTCACCATCTCATATTTCTCTCTTGGCGTACATGCGGATTGTGGTACAACAATTTATAATATATTATGATGTGCGGAATATAAGGGTGGTATTTCACTATTGATGTTGGTATTGAGTAGCTTCATATGATGTATTACGACTTGCGTGCATGGTTAATTTTGATTTTCGAGAAGTTTGGGATTGTTTCGGAAGGGTAATTCTCAACTTAGAAGCTTTAAGTTGGAAGAGTTGACTATGTTTTGGCTTGTGAGTAAACAACATCAGATTCATATTTTGATGGTTCCAATAGGTATGTATGGTAATTTTGGACTTAGGCATATGTACGGATTCGTATTTATAGGTTCCAAGGATGATTTCGCTCTTTTTGTCGTGGGCAATTTGAAGGTTTAAAAAGTTCATAAATTTGACAAGGAGTTAACATTGATGTTATCTAAATCGGATTGATGTTTCGGGAACTGTTTGTTTGTCATTTGGAACTTGTGTAAAAAGTTTGGTTGTAATATGAAATGTCCAAGTATGATTCAGATAAGCTCGGCGAAGTTTGAATGTTTGAAAGTTAAGAGAGAGATTTCACCTTTGATTTGTAGTTTTGATCTTATTTGTGGTATTTTAAGCCTTTGGATAAGTTTGGATATTGTATTTGGACTTGTTGATATGAATATTCTAGGTCCTGTGGGGATTGAGTGTGTTTCGAGTTAGTTTCAAACCATTTACATTTGTTGTTTAACTGCTTGTTTTCTAGTAAGAACCAGTACTTCACGATCACAGAGTTGTCTCGTGATCGTGAAGAAGGAAGAGCTGGTAGGCACTTTTTGTTCTACGCATTCATGAAAAAGGAACTTGATCACGTTGTTGTCTGAAAGTGAACATCGCGTTCGCGTGGATGTAGTGCATTCGCATAGGGTCTGAGTTGAGTAGTGGTATTAATGGCTCTCATGTTAGCGTTGATAGTCTGCATTCATGAGGTTGAAGCCGATTGTCTTCCGCAATCGCGAGTGGCCTAGCACGATCCCGTAGTTGGATCTATAGGCGGCAATGAATCTATGCTTCGCGATCACGAGGCTTTTGGCTGTGATTGCGAAGGGTACTCGTGGAGCAGACCTATAAGTTTTTATTTTTAAGGGTTTTGCTCATTTTATCACATTTTAAGATTGGGAGCTCAAATTGAGGAATTTTAAGGCTATTTTCACCCACTTGGATTAAATAAGTGTTCTTGACTCGGATTTGATTATTATTCATGATTCCATCTTTGATTTTGAAATTTGTGTGGTGAATATAAAAGATAAAATTAGGGGTTTTTATAAAACTCTTCTAAAGTGAATAAATGGGTGTTAAATATCGATTCAGAGTCATTTTTGGATGAAACTTGTATGGATGGACTTGTTTTCGAATGGATAATCGAGATTTCTGATTTATTTTGTGGGGTTCCGGGGGAGGTGGCTCGAGTTGACTTGTTGGTTGACTTTTGATATTTGATAAAGATTGGAACTTTATTAGTTACAATGGATTTCTATATTCGTATTTGATGTTATTGAGTTTTTTGGTTAGATTCGAGCCTTCAGAGGTTGATTCGCGCGGGAAGGCATTTTTAGAGTACTATTTTGGCTTGTTTGAGGTAAGTGTCTTGCCAAGCTTTGGTTGAGAAAATATTTCCTACGCAATTGATATTGTTTGCTGCATGCGGAGGAGATGTATATATGAGGTGATGAGTGTACATACATGTACCACACGTATTTATACTCGGGGTAGATTTATATTATTTCATACCTTGTTTGGTTGTGTGTTCTACTTGATTCTATGTATTATTTAATTAATTGACTATATGAGCATAATAAAACCAGGCTAGAGCTAATGATGAAACTATTGTGTCTTATTTAGAACATGATGAACTAATCTTGAGGTTTATGCTAAGCTTGCCTCGGAGGTAGATACACATATGTTATGATTACATATTCGTACTTGTTCTTGTGTTGTGTCTTGATTGGAATGTGTGCACTATGTGATACATATATGATCATTTGTATGACTAGTTGAATGTGGTTGCTATATCTGATTTTGCTTTAGTCATGTTTTATATATCGAATCCCATCCGTATTTTTGTTGATTATATCCTTATGCACTTTATTAATGAGTTATGATTGTATGCTTCTTGATGATGATTTCTTATTTTGCATTGTTGTGATTGTGGCACATGTGGATAGGTTGGGCCAAGAAATACAGTTAGATATTGCGAATTTGTTAGGGCGGAGAAATACAGTTGGATATTGTGAATTTTTCAAGGTGGAGAAGTACGGTTGGCTATTGTGATTTTGTCAGGATGGAGAGATATGGTTGAATATTGTGATTTTGTCATGACAGAGAGATATTGTTGGATATGATTTTCTCATGGTGAAGCAATACGGTTGTATATTATGATTGTGTCAGGGCAACGCAATACGGTTGGATATTGTGATTATGTCAGGACGTAGTGATAAAGGTGGATTTTTCTATTATGATAGAAATACGGCATGATGTGCCATATATTTGTATTTTTATTTGATGACTTATTAAAAATGGGTGTTACCTTGAATGTGAAAGTGAATTAATTATAATTTGTCGTGCATTTTACTTTTTTTTACGTGGCATCTAACATGTTAGTCTATGCTTCTGTTGTTATATGACGATTTGGTTGTCAAGATGAAATTACTTATGTTGATTTGATATCTCATATTTTATTGAGTTGATAGTAGCGTAACATATTGTTGTAGAAAGAAACTTTCCATCTTGCATTGACGCATTGGATTCTCGTAAAGTTCTCTTAAATGTGTTATTTTGCAATTAATACGGAATCGGACCATGTTGGGCATATGTTACATACTTGTATTGGAGTACACACATTATATTGTGCATATATATTTGTGCGTGGGATTGGTATAAGTTGCATTTGTTGAACATGTCTAGCTAGTATAGTTGCTTTATTACCCTGTCCAACTTGTGTGCCTTAGCTGTTGACATTTTTTATTCTGTAATTGTCATTTTGGAATATTGTCTCTGTATTATGCCTATTATTGAGTTGCACATGTTAAGCAAGTGAGAATTTTCAAATTAAAAACTTCGTGACAAATTTTTTGACGTTAGTAAATATACTTACGGAGTACATGGGGTCAGATGTACTCATATTACACTTCTGTACCTTGTGTGCAGATTCTGGAGATGAGTAGCCGTGGGAGACAAAGTCTTGCATTGAAGACGTCCTAGTATTCCAGACTCAAGTTATCACTTGTTCATGGTAGCTTAGGATTTCATTTCTGTTTATGTAAACTTCAAACATATATACATATTTATTCTTTATCTTAGTTTTTGTAAATCTAACTTATAATAGCTCATGACTTATACTACCAGTCATTGGGTAGTTGTATTGAATTTTGTTGCAGTTTTATTAATATATCAGTGATTTCTCATTGTAGTAGTAGCTTATGCTATTTGACTTGCCTATCGGGCAGGGTTAGAAGCCATCACAAGTTGGTGGAGTTTTGGGCCGTAACAACAAAAGACATCTTGGCTGAAACTCCCTTATTCTAAAAACCCTAACTCAACAATGAATTTCCCACTCTCTCATGCCGACCTTATTTATAGTCTTTCTGAGCGTGCTGCAGAACTTGTCTACCCATTTATTTTTCTACCCATAAACTAATTACATTTCCTACCCATAGTAATTTCTGTAGGAAATTTTTTCTTTATTCTCCAATTCTTTTTTATTTCTATGCTTCTTTTCTTCTTCTTTTTCTTTTTTCTTTTCTTTTCTGCTTTTCTTTTTTCTAGTTTTCTTCTTATTTTTTTCTTTTTTCCTTTTCTAACTTTATTTTTTTTATTGCTTTTTTCTTCATAATCTAATTTTATTTACCGTTTTTACTATTTTTTTATTATTATTTTTTATACAATAAGAAATATTATTGATATAGTAAATATTTTTTCACATTTTTTTTAATATAACTAGTACAATATACCTTTTATTTTATTTTTCTTTCTCATTTTTTAAATTTAATTATTAAACTGAAATAATATCAGTTGTCACTTGATCTAATATTCTAAATATCACATTGACTGCTATTGAGCACCATAAATTATATAATCAGATTCTAAGAATCAACACGTGATTGTCATACAAACCTTGATCTCCTTCCCTATAAATATCAGTATACACTCTACCATTAGCAGTAATACAACCAGTTATAGAGCAAGAAAACATAATCTACGACAACCAAATCTCCATATATACTCGTTAGAATAAAAATGATAATAAAATATTTAAAAATAGAACGAAAGTATAAGTAACGAAAAATACTTCTAGTACCATGTGATACCAATATGGTATATATGTATACCAATAGAGCATATGATTTCTCTAGAATATTGCTACAACTATCTGCGACTATACTACTCTACCAAAACATTAAAGGACCCAATAAAAGTATGAGAAAATTACATTCTCATATTGCAAGCTAAATATTCGCAAAATAACTTGTTCATTTCGTATACTAAGAGGGTATATAGTTGTATGGGGTAGTTCCAACAATTGCCTATAACTATAAAAATTATTAATACACATAATTTATGTCCATCGGCACACAAAAATTCAAGCATTATTGCAACTCATGTTGATATAAATAATTTCATAATACGATTCACTTAAAATGCAGCTAAAACAACCAAAATAATGTTCAAACTACCATATGATACCAATATGGCACATAACTATACCAACATGGTATACCTTTTTACTAGTTAATTTCCGGCAACTATATAACTATACTACTATTACATAACACACATGCATAAAGAGAAAAATAAAAAAAAATAGGGTATCACATATTAATATAATAAGGTATTTCTAGATATTGTACTATATTACTATTATTAAAAGAAAATCAAATATTGTACCAATTAAATGCAGCTAACATAACCAAAAAATAATTCAACTAGCATATGATACCAATATAATATATAGCTATACTAATAGGGTATATAGTTGAAATAAATTATATATTAAAATGGTATATTTGTATACTATTTGGGTATACAATACAGTATATTGTTACAATATAGCTATATACCCCTATAACATATTGTATACCGTAGCAATATACTATTAAGTAACTGTGTTCTTCTTCTATTTTCAGTGAAAATATTCGATCTTAATCATCTCAAATCAACTTCAAATATGATCAAATTTCAGTATGAATATCTAGAAGATACTATGAGCAATATTTAATAACACCCACTTTGAATAAAATAAGAAATCTTCAAAAACAAAAATTGAGCTTCAAGCCAACAATGATGGATATTCAAACACACATAAAAATTCAGATTTGGGAAGCTACACGAAGGTACTTTAAGCAATATTTTATAGCACCCACGTCAAATCAAACAATAAATCTTCAAAATAAAATTTCCGTTTTAGAAGCTTCAAGCTCAACAATGGTGGGTCTTCATACACACAAAAATCATAAGGAAAGCTTGAGTTGAACATCTTAATGAAGATCGATCTATTGAAGATTCAGACCTAAAACTTTGAACTCATACACATAAAGTTCCAATTTTTTTCTTCAGATCTAAATATGGATTCACTACTTTGTAATATTTTTCTATTGGATAAAGGATAAGACTCACTGAAAACTTTTTCCTACTTAACTTTCTTGCTAATGATATATAGAAGAGAGAATTTAAGAATAAAAGGAATTGCTTATTGGAAGAATATGAGAATTAATATCGTAAAAGAAAGAAAGAGAAAATAGGGAGAAAAACAGGGGAACATATAAGAAAAGTTTAAACTTTAAAATTATAGAGAAACAGTGATAGGGAGGCCGGGTAATTAATATAGATGGGGGTAGGTAGATATTGTAACTATTTTTAAAATGGGTAAAAACGGGTAAATATTTTGGTTTTTGTGGGTATAAAGTGTATTTTCCTCTACAAAGAATACATTGGGAAAGGAAACCACAAGTTTGTTCTTTTATAAGGAAATAATGTTATTTCATTTTTTTTGAATGGTCAAAATTCCCTAAGAATTTATTTGCAATTGCAATTCTAGTGTAAATTAAGGAAATATTTCGATGTGAATAATAAAAGTGTTAAATATATCAAATTTTAGTATATTTCAACTTTCTAAAAAGTCTATCCAAACAGCTATCACAGTTGTAACTCCTAAGAAGCTAATATAGAAATTATATATAATCACCGAAAGCAAGTATATAAATACATCACAGATGTAATATACAATGAATGTCCATTAGATTTATTAAGAATTAGTATTAGTTTTTGTTTTTACATTTTTGTACAATAGTATTGAAGGAACAATGCATGATCAAAGGGTAAAAAAAAAGTTTAATTTGTGGAAGATATTTTGTTAATTCAACACACTCTCGAGCTTCGACTTACTTCTTTTATATATATATATATGAAAGGTATTTTGTTAATTCAACACACTCCGGAGCTTCGACTTACTTCTTATATATATATGCGTGCGCGTGTTCAAAAAACAACTTACCATCAATAATTAGTGTTACAAAATACTATTCCATCCGCCGCAATTATGTAATATTTTTTACATTTCGAGATTCAAATTATATGAACTTTAATTTGATGGATATTTTAAAATATATTTTTTATCATATTGATATGAGAAGACTTACCACTTATAGCATTTTTCGTGTTATTTTTGAATATTTAAATTTTAAGTTATTGACTTAATCTAATCGATAAGCGAATACCATATTTGGATAATAAAAAAAGAGATATTATAGAAATCTGATCACATTTATTTTTTTCCCGCATATTCTTACTTCTTCTCATCAGAGCTCTGATTTCTTTTTAAATCTCTTCAATATATTTCTTGTTGCCTCCACAATGAAATTGCCCAAAATTTGAGCTTCTTCAAAATCCATCTCTCTCTCACACACACACATATATTCTGACATTCATGGAGCACTATAGCATAGACACAAAAAATGGCTACTCTACTCATACCAAAACTTTTCACAGCCTAAGGTCATCAACCCCATTGCCACCTTTATCACAGCCCATTTCCATAATTCAGTACACACTCTCTCTCCTCAACTCCACAACCACCGCCACCACCTCTAACACCACTTTCCTCATCGACTCCACCACAGGCCGCCGCCTCTCTTATTCCGAATTCCTTCACAAAACCCAATCCCTTGCCTCTTCCCTCAAGATCCAATTCCCCTCCCTTTCCAAAAACGACGTCGCCTTTATCCTCTCTCCTCCATCGCTTCATGTTCCAGTCCTCTACTTCGCCCTTCTCTCCCTTGGCATTGTTGTTTCCCCTGCTAACCCGCTTTCTTCTTCTACCGAGTTGACTCACATGATCCAACTCAGTAAACCCGCCGTTGCTTTTACTACTTCATCGATTTCCCATAAAATCATTCCTTCATTTCCCCTCGGCACCATTTTAATTGACTCCCCCGAATTCCTTGAACCCCCCATTACTACGCCTATCGCCAATTTCAACTCAATTGTTCACCAAACTGATTCGGCAGCTATTCTTTACTCGTCTGGAACTACTGGCCGAGTCAAGGGAGTCGAGTTGACTCACCGGAATTTGATTGCCTTAACTGCCGGTTTATACAATAACAAATTCACCAGCGACGAAAGTGAAAATGCAGAGCAAGACGTGGCGATTTTGACGTTGCCGTTGTTTCACGTTTTTGGATTCTTCATGCTGATTAGGTTAGCGGCGATGGGGGAAACGGCGGTGATAATGGAGAGATTCGATTTCGAGAAGATGTTGGAGGCGGTTGAGAAGTATAAGGTGACGTACATGCCTGTGTCTCCGCCCTTGGTGGTGGCGATGGCGAAGTCGGAGTTGGTACTGAAGTATGATCTGACGTCGCTGAAGCTGGTGGCGTGCGGCGGAGCGCCGCTAGGAAGGGAGGTGGCTGAGCGGTTCAAGGCGAGGTTCTCTAACGTGGAGATTGTGCAGGTATGTGTTTGACGATCACGCGCTTGACTGAATTTTGACTTTTGGAAATGGTTTAATTGTTTTTCTGTCGGATGACACTTGTCCGTCTGTGCATATGAATGTCAATTGACTTAATTTTGTAACATGAATGGCACGTGCAAAGAAATTTCCTGTGTTTTATTTAGGCTTAGCTAGCGTTTGATCATATATCTCAAATTTATTTTGAAAAAATTGATTTGGGTGAAGTTTGGTTTGAAGATGAAAATGTGTTTGGACATACGTTTTCAAAATATATTTTTCAACTTTATTTTGAAAAATATGTATATAATTTTCAAGTTTTGGGATTTTGGCCCAAATTCAGCTCAATAGCTGATTTTGGAATTTGAAATTTTTGATTTGGGATTTGGCAAAAATATGAGCAAAATTTATGGCCAAACACGAGTTTTGAAAATAAATCCCAAATTTATTTTGGCAAAACTTATGGTCAAACGGGGCCTTAATAATTTGTGTTATTTTTTATTATCCCATAGAAAAGGATATATATCCAAAATAAATTTATGATGAATTAGAAAATCAAATCTTCTGAAATTGGTAAAGTGTTGCAAACTATTATTTTGTCGTAAATACTGTTACAATTTGGATTTCCATTTTTTTGTATAATCAGCTTCAGCTAAGGAATCTTCCAAAAACAAATACCTTGAGTTTTTTCTCTAAACAATTACTCCCTCCGTTTCATATTAAATGAGGTATTTTTCTTTTAAGTCTGTTCCAAAATAAATGATAAATTTCTAAATTTCAAAATAATTCAACTTTAAACTCTTATTTTTATCCTTTTTGCCCTTAATGAGAAGCTTTTATAACTACACAAATGGCATGACCCCAAAAACCTTTTACCTCTTAAGCTTTTAAGACCACAATTTTTAAAAGTCTTTTTTTTATTAAACTCCGTGCTGAGTCAAACTACCTTAGCTAATATGAAACAGAGGGAGTAGTATCGTAATGTCAATTGTAGTTTTCATAATCTCAATTGTGTACATTCTTGAGAATATGAATATTTGTGATTCTTTTTATACGTCTACTTATTTTTCTATTATTACCTCCCGTCTATAGACTATATTATTCATCTTTTAAAATTTTTGCATATCTTTACTAAAATATTTATCTAAATTACCTTGTATACATATATCTTAAATGCCTCACCTAATGGATTTGAAGAAAAAAGAAAGAGCACTAAAGGCTTCTTGTTCCCTACATTAAATATCTCGATCAGTTTGCCAAAACAATAAATGATATGGATCGGAGTTACTCTCTCCCAATTCATTTTTACTTGGCACTTTTTGATTTTTTACACCTATTAAAAAATTATAAATGAAGTTTATAATTTATCATATATTCATATTAATTAATATATATTTTATTGAATTTGAGAAAATAATTTAAAATAATTAATAAATACTATGAGTATAACAGGAAAAAAGAATTTGTCATTCTCTTGATATGCGTAAAGTGACAAATAAAAATAAAAATCTATTTTTAGTATATATAGTGAGCTAAGGGAGTAGTAACTTGTAACACATTGAAGAAGTTCTTTTTTCATTTTTTTCTCAAACATCTTTACCTTATGAACAGATTCTATTTGCAAAAGTTTTTCTCAAAAAACTTTTTCCAAATGAGTGCGTTTTTCTTTCTTTCAAGAATCTCAATAAAATTACTTTAAGTGCTTTTTGATATGGAATATTATTGTCTACCCATAAAACTAAAGTTGTCAATATGGGCGAGACCGCGCTAGCCCAGTCCAGCCCACGTGGACTTTAGGAATTGACGGGATGAGCTGGGATAGCCCACCATTTTGATGGGCCTTATAACAGTTAACCCACCCCAGCTTTATGTGGACTACGGGCCCTCACGGGTCGACCCATCATTTTTTAAATTATAATTTGCGAAGGGAAAAAGAGTATAACACATACTTATAAGCGATGCCCATCAGCAATAGTACCTTTTGAGGTGTGCCACATTCTAGTTGCTCGGTAATTTTACTCCGTCTAGATTTTCCAATTCGTATGATCCTTTTTCGGTGAAAGCTGAAACCTGGTAGGGGTTTCCCATGTTGGACCCAACTTTCCTTTATTGAGCTCTCGGGTGTTTTGAGTAACTTTCCTTAAAACCAAATCTACGATTTGAAATAACGGAGATTGACTTTTCGATTATAGTATCTTTCTTTTCTTTGTTTCTGGGTCACCATCCTTATATGTGCCAAGTCCCTGCGTTCGTCGAGCAGCTTCAATCAAACCAATAATGCTTCGTTGTTTGCTTTTTCGTCCGCCCAGAAGTATCTTATCGTAGGTTCTCCCGGTTTCACTGGGATCATGGACTTTGTTCTGTATACGTGAGAGAAAGGTGTCTCTCCCGTACTTGACTTGGTCGTCGTTCAGTATGCCCATAACACCCTCCGTAACTTTTCGGGCAATTTGCCTTTGGCTGCTTCTAATCTTTTTTTGAGTTTTTGAATAATCACTTTATTTGCCGATTCCACTTGGCCGTTTGCGCTTGGGTGGTACGGCAAAGATGTGATTCTTTTGATTTTCAATTCCTTAAGGAATTTTGTAACCATTGCGCCTATAAATTGTTACCTGTTATTGAAGGATATCTCCTTTGGTATCCTGAACCTGCAAATTATGTTCTCCCACAGGAAATTTATCACTTCGTGCTCGCCGATTTTCTGTTAAGGACCTACTTCAACCCACTTAGAGAAGTAGTCAGTTAAAATCAAAAGAAATCTTACCTTAACTGGAGCCGGCGGCAACGGACCGACTATGTCCAACCCGCATTTCATGAATGGCCAAGGCGGCAATACCGAGTACAATAGTTCTGCTGATTGATGCACCAACGATGCGTGGCCTTGACATTTGTCGCATTTTTGAACAAATGCCTTAGTGTCTTGTTCTATTTGTGGCAGTAGTACTCTGGCCTAATTAGCTTTATTACTAATGAATCTGCACCCAAGTGATTTACATAGATTTCTTCGTGAACTTCTCTCATGACATAATTAGCCTCGGAGGCTCCTGAGCATCGGGCCAACGGGCCTTGGAAAGACTTTCTATAAAACTGGGCTCTCCTAAAGCAGAAATGAGCTGCTTTAGTGCAGAGTGCTCGGGATGCCTTGGGATCTTCGAAAAATTTATCGTGCTCAAGATAGTCGATGATCTCATTTCTCCAGTCCCAGACCAAATTGGTCGCATTTACATCATAATAACTATCCACATCCAATACTAAATGCATGAGTTGCACGATCGTACTGGAGTCAGATCCTTTTATCTCCGAGGACGAGCCCTGGTTGGCTAATGCACCTGCTTCTGCATTTTTTTCCCTCGGGATATGGGTGATTGACCATTCCTTCAACCGTGCGAGCAGAGTCTGGACTTTCACTACATGTTGGTGCATGCGTTCCTCTTTGGTGTTAGAGATCCCGTATACCTAATTTACTACCAGTTGGGAAGGGCATTGGATTTCAATGACCTCAGAGTCTAGTCACGGGGCCAGTCCATGTCTTGCAATCAAAGCCTTATACTCGGCCTCATTGCTAGTCAAGGGAACAGTTCTTATGGCCTGCCTCAGGGTTTCTCTCGAGGGCGTAATTGGTACTACCCCGAGCCCGAACACTTTCACGTTGGAAGCTCCATCCATGAACAAGGTCCAGACTCCCGATGTTGTTTCCGACACCATCACCACTTCTTTGGTGGCTAAAGTGTAATGTTTGAGGCTGCTGAGGTTTGGGTCGAAAAAGATGAAGAAATGAATTAGGGAAGTAAGTATTAGGGTAAAGAGAGAAGGCACGTGCACACTAAACAGGCACATGATTAAGTGGATCGGACAGTCACTATTACAAGTTAGCTGATAGAAATAAAGGGCCCAGATTAACCCTTGTGTAACAGATTGGGCCTCAATCTGTTATAACCAATTGGGATGGAATTAGAATTCAGTTTTTGAACGGTAATTTCCTATCTCTCACTCTTTCTCTCTCTAATTTCTCTTCTACCTTCTTTCTTCTTCTACAGCCTAATTCCCTTCTAATTCCTTGAATCTCCATTACATGATTAATTGAAGATCATCAATGG
Organism: Nicotiana glauca; assembly: GCA_026770625.1. Classification (NCBI taxonomy): domain Eukaryota; kingdom Viridiplantae; phylum Streptophyta; class Magnoliopsida; order Solanales; family Solanaceae; genus Nicotiana; species Nicotiana glauca. Next base: position 120,026 of record MU673763.1, on the reverse strand, counting down.
AGTCACGTTCTGTTGTAAACATTGAGGATTACTGAGTTGTAGTTGAGATCTAACATTGTAATCATTTGTATTCATATAGCAATCAATAAAGCTCAATTGTTGTCCAATTCCATTTCTATTATACTTTTCAATTGAATACATTACAAATTGGTATCAGAGCAATTCCTGGCTCCATTATAACAAAAAAAATGACAATCGCTGAAACTAGATCCAAATCTATGGAAGAAAATGTAAAAAAACTAGAAACCCAGTTACAAAGTTACATGGAGAAGACAGAGTTGAAATCTGAAGCCACAGATGCCAAGATAGATGAGCTGACAAGGAAGCTTGATATGCTAGTGGAGAAACTAATTCCGAATCAAGCAGGTATTCTGGGAAGTGCTCCTTCTGGGAGTCACTTTCTCGAAACTTCTGAATGCAGGCATACGAGTGAACACATGGGAGAGCCATTCACCCCTGGCCTTGGGGAGAGAAGCTATCATCATAACTCCAATTCGAGAGTGGAGTTCCCATATTTCGATGGAGCAGGAGCAGCAGATCCATGTTCATGGATGAGGAGGTGTGAACGATACTTCCACTACAATCACATCACTGACCAACGGCAGAAACTAGAGAAGGCAGTCCTTCATCTCCAAGGTAGAGCTGAAGCTTGGTATTTTTCCTTTCAAATAAGCAGAGGAAATGTTAGCTGGAGAGAGTTTTGTGAGGAGTTATGCAAAAGATTTCTAGATGCTGAAAATAGTAAATTTAATCTCATAGGAGAATTTAAAAAGATTGAGCAGAAGGGTAGTGTTAATGACTACTTAGAGAAGTTTAAGGATTTGAAGGCTTGGGTGTTGATTAGGAGCCCCACAATTCCTGAAGATTTCTTTCTAGAAAATTTTGTAGAAGGCCTAAAGGAAGAAATAAGACATACAGTCAAAATGCTCAACCCCTTTACTCTAAGTCAAGCAGTAGAAAAGGCTAGACACCAGGAAAAAGTCATAGATTCTTGGGCTAAGAAAGGGAAAATGAGGGGGAAGGAGTCTTATGCCCACCAGTATTAGTGGACCAAGTCCAGCTAATAATCATAGGACTACAGGAGTCCTAAATCAGAGTAACAAACTATTTGATACTAGAAGAGCTCAAGGATTGTGTTATAAATGTGGGGAGAAATATCACCCTGATCATCTATGTAAGAATAAACAATTAAATGCAATGTCTGGGACTATGGAACCTTCTGAAGATTTGGTTCAACCAGAAGTTGAAGGCATGGGGGAGGAGTTCTTAGAAGTACAGGAAGGGGAAACCATGGATGAAGCCATTAGCTTGAATGCTCTTGCCAAACACCATTAGGCTCAAGGGGGAGTCTACGAAAAACACCATGACAATCCTAGTGGATTCAGGGAGCACTCACAGTTTCCTGGATTTGGAGACAGCAAGGAAAATGGGGTGTGTTATCAAAGAAGCTGTCCCTATGAGAGTGACAATGGCCAATGGGAACCAATTGTGCAGCCCGTACACTTGTCCCAAATTCAAGTGGAAAATACAGGGAATAGAGTTTGAAGATTCAGTAAGATTATTGAGACTTGGGGTAATGACATGATTTTGGGGGGAGATTGGATGAAAGGACATAATCCTATCCTCTTGGACTTCATAGAGTACAAAGTCCAAGTGACACACAAGGGGAAAAGGGTGGAACTTAGGGGCATCTATCACCAAGGGGAACTAAAGAGCATGACTGCTACTGGGGTGAAACAATTACTCAAGAAGGGTCAAACTATATGGGCTCACTTGTTCACTGGATCAGCAACAGAAGTACACTTAGAAGAAGATATACCTGCAGCTATCCAACAAGTACTGCAGGAGTTTCCAGATGTCTTCTCTGAGCCCAAGACACTGCCACCAAGGAGAAATCATGACCACTTCATCCCTCTGAAAGCAGAAACAAATCCAGTTAGCATCAGGCCTAACAGGTACAATTTCTTTCAGAAGAATGAAATAGAAAAACAAGTAAATGAAATGCTTCAGAATGGAATTATTCAGCCTAGCCATTCACCATTTTCTTCACCTGTTTTACTAGTTAAAAAGAAGGATGGTAGTTGGAGATTTTGTATTGATTATAGGGTCCTTAACCACATGACTGTAAAAGACAAGTTCCCAATCCCCTTAGTAGATGACTTAATGGATGAATTACATGGTTCATGCATATATTCTAAGATAGACCTTAGAGCTGGCTATCATCAAATTAGGATGGGGGACAAGGACATATACAAAACTACATTTAGAACACATTTGGGGCATTATGAGTTTAAGGTTATGCCCTTTGGGCTGACCAATGCACCCGCTACATTCCAGTCCCTCATGAATCATGTGTTTCAAGCTCATTTGAGGAAGTTTGTTCTAGTCTTCTTTGATGACATTTTAGTCTACAATGCATCAATGAAGGATCATGTGCTTCATCTTAGGAGGGTGTTAAGTATACTGAGGAAAGAACAGCTATTTGCTAAGCTGTCCAAATGTTCCTTTGGTCAGCCTAAGGTGGAGTACCTAGGGCACATTATATCTGGAGAAGGGGTCTCTACTAATCTCTCAAAAATTGAGGCTATGGCCAATTGGCCAACACCGAGATCTGTTAAAGCCCTAAGGGGTTTTCTAGGGTTGACAGGTTATTACAGAAGGTTTATTAAGTCCTATGGGGTTATTAGTAGACCACTAACCAACTTGTTAAGGAAGAATGGGTTCCATTGGGATGTTGATTCTGAAGCAGCTTTTCAAGCACTTAAGGAGGCCATGACTACTGCTCCTGTATTAGCCTTGGCTGATTTTAATAAACAATTTGTGGTGGAAACTGATGCATGTTCTAGTGGAATGGGGGCAGTACTTATACAGCAAGGGAGGCCTATAGCTTTTTTCAGTAAAACATTAGCACCTAGGCACATGGGGATGTCTACTTATGAAAAGGAGTATATGGCTGTTTTATCAGCTGTAGATAAATGGAGATATTACTTGCAGGGAGGCCATTTCATCATAAGAACTGACCATCAGAGTCTTAAATATCTACTTGAGCAAAGAGTCACTACTGCACTCCAACAGAAAGGCTTGGCCAAACTAATGGGATTGGATTATAAGGTGCAATACAAGAAAGGTGCAGAGAACAAGGTAGTTGATGCCTTGTCAAGGAGACAAGAAGAAGAAACAGACCCCACTCTTAATGTTATCACTGCAGCAGACCCTACTTGGATGAAGGAGATTGAGTTAAGCTATGAACAGGATTCCCAAGCTCTACAATTGCTTGCTGAACTTATCACTGCACCTAATAGCAGGCCTAATTTTTCACTATCTCAGGGTATTTTGAGGCATGATCACACAATTTATGTGGGAAGAGGCTCTGATTTAAGGATTAAGATTTTTGAGACTTTACACTTATCTCTCTTGGGGGGGGGGGCACTCTGGCCAACAAGGAACCTACAAGAGAATAAAGATAACATTCTATTGGCCTAACCTGAAGACAAAGGTGTTCAAATGGGTATCAGAATGTGACATTTGCCAGAGGGTCAAAACTAAAAACACCCATCCAGCTGGTCTATTGCAGCCTTTGCCTATTCTTTACCTTCCTTGGCAAGACATTGCCATGGATTTTGTGGAAGGTCTACCAGCCTCAAATCACAAGAATACTGTCCTGGTTATTGTGGACAGGCTAACAAAGTATGGTCATTTCCTAGCCCTAAGTCATCCTTATACAGCACATGATGTGGCAGACTTATTCCTAAAAGAAGTTTACAAGCTGCATGGTTTACCCAAAACCATTATCACTGACATAGATGCTATTTTCACCAGCCAGTTTTGGCAAAGTCTATTTAAATCATTGGGAACTAAACTACACATGTCCACTTCCTACCACCCACAAACTGATGGCCAGACTGAAAGACTGAATAAGTGTTTGGAGTCCTATTTGAGAGCTATGGTATTCACTTATCAGAAGCAGTGGTTTAAGTGGCTTCCCCTGGCAGAGTGGTGGTATAACACCAACTACCAAAATGCACTGAAATCAACACCTTTTCAGGCCCTCTATGGGTTCCCACCTCCACAAGTTTCCCTAGGGTCTCTTCCGTACCCCACCAATACATAGGCTGGGGCATGTATTGCCCAGAGGCAGACCATGCTGCAGCATCTAAAGGAGAATCTCACACAGGTACAGGCCCGGAAGAAATTCTATGCAGATCGTGCTAGAACAGACAGACATTTTGAAGTGGGGGACTATGTTTATCTCAAACTACAACCTTACATACAATCCTCTGTAGCTATCAGAAAAAACTTGAAATTGAGTGCTCAATTTTATGGGCCCTATAAAGTTTTACAGCGTATATGAGCAGTAGCTTACCGGATTGACCTTCCTCCAGGCTCACAAATCCACCCGGTGTTCCACATCTTGCAATTGAAAAGACAAATAGGCCCAGCAATCACCCCTCAGGTGCAACCTCCAACCTGTGACGTTGATGGACGAGTCAGGATCCAACCGATTGCTATTCTTCAGAGAAAAATGGTGAAGGTCAATAATGGAGTTGGGGTTAAGGTTCTGGTTCAATGGGCTAATCTACACCCTGATGAAGCCACATGGGAGGATTGGGGGTACGTGCGAAGCCAATTTCCTAAGTTTGTAGCTCAGTATCGACCTTGAGGATAAGGTCTGTTTCATGGGAGGGGTATTGTAATGTTTGAGACTGCTGAGGTTTGGGTCGAAAAAGATGAAGAAATGAATTAGGGAAGTAAGAATTAGGGTAAAGAGAGAAGGCACGTGCACACTAGACAAACACATGATTAAGTGGATCAGACGGTCACTGTTACAAGTTAGCTGATAGAAATAAAGGGCCCAAATTAACCCTTGTGTGACAGATTGGGCCTCAATCTGTTTTAACCAATTGGGCTGGAATTAGAATTCAGTTTTTGATCGGTAATTTCCTATCTCTCACTCTTTCTCTCTCTAATTTCTCGTCTACCTTCTTTCTTCTTCTACAACCTAATTCCCTTTTAATTCCTTGAATCTCCATTACAGGATTAATTAAAGATCATCAATGGAGTCACGTTCTGTTGTAAACATTGAGGATTACTGAGTTGTAGTGAGATCTAACATTGTAATCATTTGTATTCATATAGCAATCAATAAAGCTCCATTGTTGTCCAATTCCATTTCTATTCTACTTTTCAATTGAGTACATTACATCAAGGCAACAGTCCAGGACTGAAATCGGCCACGAAGTCAGCCAAACCTTGTGACTTGATCGATGTCCTGGGTTTATACTCTATGTCAAATTCACTCATTTTGACTGCCCATTTAGCCAGTCGGCTTGAAAGTTTAGGTTTGTGAAGGATATTCCGTAGAAGACAGATTGTCACCACGGCTATCAGGTGGCATTGAGAATAAGGCCTAAGCTTTCGAGTGGCAACTAGGAGAGCTAAGGCCAATTTTTCGAGGTGTGGGCTGCGAGTTTCCGCTCTCCGTTAAAATTTCACTAACATAATAGATATGAGATATCGTACCTTTCTCTTCACGGACTAAAAAGACACTTATCGCTACCTCTGATACCGCTAAGTAAATCAATAATTGTTCGCCTTTCTCCGATTTCGATAGTAACGGAGGGCTCGATAAATACCTTTTCAAATCGTACAAGGCCTGCTGGCATCCCAGAGTCCATTCGAAGTTGTTCTTCTTTTTGAGAAGTGAGAAGAAGTGATGATATTTGTTTGAAGACTGAGAAATGAACCTGCTTAAAACGGCCAGTCTTCCCGTTAACCTCTGAACCTCTTTCACATTTGATAGCTGGTCGGGAATGTCCTTGATGGCTTTGATTTTATCAGGATTAACTTCGATCCCCCTTTGTGACACCAAGAAACCTATTAACTTACCGGAGCTGACTCTAAATGCATATTTTTCAGGGTTAAGTTTCATGTTGTGCTTCCTTAGGATGTCAAAGGTTTCTTGGAGGTGTTTAAGATGACCACCTGCGTTCAAAGACTTCACCAGAATATTATCTATGTAAACTTCCATTGTTTTTCCTATTTGTTTTTCAAACATTTTATTCACAAGCCTGTGAGAAGTGGCTCCAGTATTCTTAAGCCCGAAACGCATCACATTATAGTAATATGTGCCAAAGTTTGTTATGAACAAAGTTTTTTCTTGATCCGCTAGATTTATTTTGATTTGGTTGTACCCAGAATATGCATCATGAAAACTCATCAAATCGTGCCCAGCTGTCGCATCAATCATTTGATCAATATTTGGCAATAAGGACGAGTCTTTTGGACATGCTTTATTCAGAGCCTTATAATATATGCATATGGAAAATTTATTATTCTTTGTTGGAACTACTACTATATTAGCTAGCCAGTCAGGATATACTTACCTCCCGGATTGAACCGATATCAAGCAATTAAGTTACCTCTATTTTGATAAACTTGTTTCTGACCTCACCAATAGAGCATTTTTTTTGTCTTTCAGTAGAGATGTTGGGATCCAAGCTTAACTTGTGTACGACTATCCCTAATGGGATACCTGTCATATCCGTATACGACCATGCAAAACAGTCAACATTAAATTTAAGAACTTATATAAATCCTAACCTGAGCTCAGGGTTTAAAATTGTCCCCAAGTGAAATTTCCTCTCAAAAAACTTCTTGAACAATGCGACTTTTTTTAGTTCTTTCGCTGTTGATTTGGTTGCGTTCGTTTCTTCTAGTTGGTACCTGATAGGATTCCGACAACTCCCCCCTAGGCCGACTTCGTTTGGCTCGGGAGCAGGTGTCGGTTCCTGTAATTGCTATGCCGCTTGTTCCTTACCTTTTCTACTGGAAACCGAGATCGCGTTCATCTCTCAAACCGCCAGTTAATCTCCTCTTATTTGTTTAATTTCCTCTGGAGTTGGAAATTTCAGAAGTGGATGGTATATTGACGGCACAGCCTTCATCTCGTGTAGCCATGGTCTTCCAAGAATAATGTTGTAGCCTATGTTGCCGTCTACTACTACAAACATGGTCATCTTCATTACCTTCGGCATTCGTGGGTAGCAGAATCTCCCCCCGGGTTGTCACACTTGCTAAGTTGAACCGGGCGAGGCTTTGTGGCCAAAATGATGCTTCCGGTTAGCTTGGCTTGTTCCAGCATTCTCCATCGGATAATATTGGCTGAACTCTCTGTGTCCATCAAAACACATTTAATCTTAAAATTTAAAGCATTAAGAGAAATTACTAGGGTATAAGCATTAAAAGAAATTACTAGGGTATCATTGTCCGGTATTAGGAGTCCATCGGCGTCCTCTTCCAGAAAGTGATATCGTCCTCGGTAACTTCCTTGAGTCTTTTACTATGTGTCATGATACCTTTGTCTTTTTTTTTTGCGGCTGAAAATATTACACCATTAATCTCGTTACCTCCGAAAATCATGTTGATCGTTAGACGAGGAGGATCTTCTCCCATCTTCGAGGGTTTCACGTTATCCCAGTTGCGACTGTAATTATTTTTAGCCAGGTCGTTTAAGAACTCTTTGAGATGTCCGTTTTTCAGCAATGTCCCCATCTCTTCTCGCAAATATCGGCATTCCCCAGTGTGGTAGCCGTTAGTCCCATGATACTCACACCATAGGTTAAGATCCCTCTAACTGGGGTTGGATCTTATCGGCCTCGGGAGCCGTTCTCCCTTAATATTCCTCGTCGCCGATACCAGTTTCACTACACTGACATTGAAGTTATACTCGGATAATCTGGGGTAGGTGGAATCCCGGGAGCCCGACACCTCTTTGTCCTGCAAGGATTTATTATTCCGGCCACGGTCAACTCTCCTATCGATAGCGAACTTGTCCGCCGACCGAAAACCTCTACCGCATCTTTCGACCCTTTCGTAGGGCACAAATCGACCTTTAGAAGATGTTGATCCGCGTTGAAATCATCGTTCAACTTTCCTTATTCTTCTCTCGGTCCTGACACTTTGTTGATGCCAGAAAACCGAGTTGGTCGTCCTCTATACTTATCTTTGATTCATAGCGTTTGTGGACATCTACTCTTGTTGTTGCCTGGAACTAGGGAAGACTTTCTTTCAGTTTTTGGGAGGCGTTAGAGCTCCTCAGGTCAACCCCCTTGTAAATGCCTTAACTGCCCATTCATCAGGCACGAATGGTAGACGCATCCTTTCCTTCTAAAATCTGGTCACGAACTCTCGCAGCAGTTCAGACTCTCCTTGCGCAATTCTGAATATGTTGGCCTTTCGGGCCTGCATCTTCCTAGCCCTGGCATGAGCCTTGATAAAAGAATCCCCGAGCATCTCAAAGGAATCTATTGAGTGCTCGGGTAAAAGTGAATACCATGTCAGGGCCCCCTTCGTGAGGGTCTCCTCGAACTTCTTCTGCAAGACAGATTCAATCTCGTATGGAGCTCGTGTAGGTTATGATGTGCTCCTCAGAATCAGAAGTCCCATCATATTTTGCTACGTTCGGTATTTTGAACCATTTCGGGATTAGCTACAGTGTCGCGCTTGGTTTGAACGACAACTGGGTGTATTTCTTTGAGTCCGGTCCTTTCAACACTGGCGGTGCACCTGGGATCTGGTTTATTCGGGCATTTATTTTCCTTATAAACTGCATGAGTTCGATTTTAAAAGGATTATTCCCGTTATTGTTATCAGATCCGCTGTCGTTCCCCCTGACCCGTCGAAGTCGACCTCACCCCTCGAGGTGTTATTATCAACCCTTTGTGCTGTTTGGTTTGTGGGAGCATCGGGAGGAACTAAACCTCTTTTATTCGCATTGTTGGAAGCACCCGACAACGCTTTCCTCAACTCTGTCATGACCTGATCTTGTCACGAGAGATGGTTCATAATAGCCTTTTGTCGTTCCCTCAGGATTCTCATTGTTTCCGCAACGTGCTCGTCTTCAACATTATCATAAGTTGCCTCCCAAATGTGTCATTGATATTGCCGCCATGGACCAGCGTGCTTATATCCTCCTCGTTGCGGGTATCACTGATCAAATCTTTGTGTTGAGGCTGATTTCCTTGGGCCTTAACATTATGCGTGATGTTGACATCGTTATCTGCTATTTATTTATGATTTTTCGCTAAGAAACAACAAATTAAACATGTTAGTAATACATGCAAGGATCAATTCAATTACGCAACTGTCTAAGTCTCATGGCGGGTATCAAACTCTTTACTCATAAACTGGTACATTTGAATTTGTAATGTGATTTATAAACAAGCGAATCAATTGGATTCCAAAATGATAAGTAAACTAAAAACAATGCAAGACTTAGCGTTGAAATCGAGATAAGACAGCAAATAGCTTGGTTCCGGGAGCAGAGCTTCCGAAGGCAGTAACGAGAATATCAATAGACTGAAAATAAGTATTAAGCTTTTTCGAATAGTATGTAGCATAAGTTTGTCAAAAAATTTGTGTTCCTTACAATGACTGTTGAAGTTACTATTTATAGCTGCACCTAGGGAACAAGGTCCTAGGATCAAGCTACTCTTAAATGACATTATGGAGGCTATTGATAAATGTGTAACGACAGGCTATGAATGCTAAAATTCTCTATAGCGAACTGTGTATTTAATATTGCAAAATATTCTTCATTGAATGCTATCGGGTGGCAGACATTCGTTTGTCTTTATTAGCAATATTCCCTTCGGGGTCTTTCCGGTGCCAACCGAAGCTGCTGCCCACGGTCTTGGTTTCCACTTGTCTCGCTTTTCGTCTGTCTCCGATTACACGTGTACTCGATTATACGAGTATTTAATACGAACCGATTTTACCCTAATACAACTATCGAGGTGCTTCTTTATTAAATAACTCTTCTTTTGGTAACAAAAATTAAGAAGGATTACAACTATCCTAACAGATTTCCCTTTTGTACATACTTTTTTATTCATATAAATTACTATTCCCTCCGGTCCAAAATAAGTAATCTTTTTGCCCTTTTTTGTGGTCCAAAATAAGTGATTTTTTCAGATTTCAAGAATGAATTAATTATTTTTTTCCTACATTGCCCTTGGAGTAAATAATATTAGAATATGTGTTAGGAGTATTTATGTGAAGAGATAGCCAAGGTTAATATGGTCATTTTCATTGCTAATTAATGTAAAAAATAAATTTCTTAATCTGTGTGAAAACAACTAAAAAATCACTTATTTTAGACCGGAGAGAGTACTTTTTTCAGAAAAGTTGTCCAATCTGTTAAAAATATTGGGAATTTCCGAAAAGAAAACATAATTAAAATGTTGGGGGGTTGGATCGAATTTCGTGGCATTAAATGGGCTAACCTGATGAGCCATAATTCAACTTTTTTATGAGCTTAGTTGAGTTACGATGTGTGATGAATGTTTATTAGTTTTAATGAAAATTCTTCTTTTGACCCCAAAAAAAAGAAAAAGGTGTAATGACATCATAGCTACCAAGGACTATGCTCATGAATATGATTCATTGATTTATAATTAGTGGTTCCGATTTCGAGCTTTGAAAAAAAATTCTTTTTTTGGTAGAAAGAACAGCCCATAGAAAGCACAACCCAAATCTTGATTAGTTGGAGCACCAATAGAGCTATCGGACACCAATGCATCATAGCCCATTCCAATCTTTTTTTTTATATTTTTTATATTTATTTGTTTTTAGCATCTATTTAATCAATCGAGTTACCTGTTCTTCTTCTTCTTCTTTTTTGTTTTTTTGTTTTGCAATTTAAGAATGAGTTATTAAACGAATGACTTGTTAATAACTACTCCCTCTCTTCAAATTTTATGTGGTAGTGTGTGACTCAGTAGGGAGTTTAAGAAAAAAATGAAAACTTTTAAAATTTATGGTCTAAAACAAGTCATATATATTTGTGTGGCCATAAATCACCTCATTATGGATAAGTAGGAAGGTTAAAGTTCAATTATTTTTTTAATAAATAAGTATGACATTCTAGAAAGGAAATTATGACACCTAAATTGGAATAGAGTGAGTAGTAAATACTATACAATTAAATGATTTTTCCAAATACTCTTTTGCAGTTTCAACTTCAAATATATTTTTCAAACTTCATTAAATATTGTCCAAACGCCTAATCAATCAATTAAAATTATTAATTCTCAACAATTTCAGAAAAAAAAAAACCCTAAACCAACTGTTTAGATAAGTTAATTTTGGTTAAACTCATTCTAACTCATAAATTAGTACTTCATACTTCACGACCCACTTAAATTTAAGTGAGTTCGGTGGGTTTCACATTTATGTGTCCAAACGTACAAGTCTGGGGAAAAGGAACAATAATGTCTACACACATTTTCCAACTTCCGGCTGGTATTGCACAAGGATTGATGCTCTCTCGTATATGCCCTTTCTTAATAACTCTTTAACTTGGCTTCTTAAATCTTGTTTTCTTTAGGAATCATTCAGTAGTGTTGTAGGTTTGGCAAACTTGCAGAGATTAAGTTTTTAAGTTTCTATTCAGGTTAAAAGATCAAAATGAGCCTTTAGCAACACTCTCAGGATGGGATGACTTTTAAAAAAGTATTGGAGTTTATAATTCATTAGGAAACTTGGTCAAAATATTTATGAGAAGGAAATGCCGTTGGAATTTTATTTTTATCTATAAGCATTTGTTCTGGTCTTCACTAAAGGGCAGCACGGTGCACAATCCGGGGAAAGGGCTGCACCGTAAGGGTTGTGACGTAGGCAGCCTACCCTAACACAAGCATTAGTAGTTGATTCTATGGCTCGAACCCATAACCTATAGGCCACATACAAACAACTTCACCGTTGCTCCCAGACTCCCATTCTGTTCTGGCCTTCAGTAAGGTTGCATATTTTATATGTGCATTACATTATCTTTTAAAATACTTGAAAGAGGAGATTCTGAAAGCCATATAACTATATGTAGGTAAACACGATGCATGCATCTGTATTCATTTGTTTGGCCACATTGTGTGAAGCATTCAACAGCTTGTTTATTTTCTCTGTATGTTGGTAGCCAGAAGTGTTGCTTTTTGTCTACCTCTTTATTGATTATAAAACAATAACTGATGTTGCCTTTCCTGGCATATGCTATTGTTAACACTTTTTCTTCTATAATAAAATAGTGATTCTCTTAGAAAGTTCATTTGGAAAATTCGACAAGCATGCATCAAGTAATCCTTTTTAACAAATTATTATGGTCAGCAACAAATGAGAAGGTCAATGTGCTCACGGAATAAGGTCATGCTACTATATATATATATAGAGAGATGAACTTTACTTATAATATATTTAAACACTTTAACCGTTAATTCATTGTTCCATGCATCTATTATGACATAGCCTTTGGGTTTAATGCGTTTACCTGTGATTCATCATAGGGATATGGGCTGACTGAGAGTACAGGAGCAGGTACAGGGATGATAAGACCTGAGGAAACAGACCGATATGGATCTGCTGGTCGCCTTGCAGATAATTTGGAAGCTAAGATAGTCGATCCTGATAGTGGAGAGGCCTTACCTCCGGGGAAGCGTGGAGAGCTTTGGATACGCGGGCCAACAATAATGAAAGGTGAATGCATATATAGCTTATAATTAACCTGTTAGTTTATGCAAAACTTGGCAGTTGGGATCGATGAATGTAAAAGCAATTATTGGATGAGATGACTGTTCAATAATAGTCATGAGTTGGTTGTACCTGACTATGTTATGCCATGGAAGTAGTAAAATAAAATCCGAAAAATATACACATTTTTATCTAATCTTAACTAGTGTTGTACCTACTTTCTTTGGTATGCTTGAGTATATAAACAGAAAGTTGGTTAATGGCAGGTTATGTTGGAGATAAACAAGAAACATCAGCCACTCTTAATTCAGAAGGTTGGCTAAAAACTGGTGACCTCTGCTATTTTGACTCGGATGGGTTCCTGTTTATTGTTGATAGGCTAAAAGAACTGATAAAGTACAAGGCATATCAGGTAATTTTGTTGATGGTGATCCTGATACAGCTATTGAGTTTTATGCAAACTTGTAGTTTCATCTCTTCTACTATGTCGTTGCTTATGAATGGATGCTCTTTCAGGTACCCCCTGCTGAACTGGAACAGTTGCTTCAATCAATTCCTGAAATTGCTGATGCAGCAGTTATTCCGTTAGTGCTCTTCTCTTTCATCTTTCTGTCCCTTGACATCCTTCTATCCATGTATCAGAAATGTTGAACTTAGAAACCCTATAGGGCAGCGCGGTACACTAAGCTCCCGCTATGTGCGGGACCCGGGGAAGGGCTAGACCACAAGGGTCTATTGTACGCAGCCTTACCTTGCATTTTTGCAAGAGGCTGTTTTCACTGCTTGAACCCGTGATAGAGCTAAGAAAATATGCCCTCCCAATGATGGAAATATAATTGTTTTTACAGCTTAAACGTAATTTCGAGTGTTCATGTTTTTTATCTAATATGCAAAGGCTGCACATATGGGAAGTACTAAACAAAAGTTGCAAAATGGATTTTGCTTTTAAAGAGGTTACTTATTTGTTTTTTTGTCCTGCTACTATTCATTGAAAGCTGTTAAACAGGTCGATCATTCTTGAAGTTAGACATGGTTCTTCAGATCTTCCAGCTAGAGATTAATGTTCTGCCTCTACAGCACAATTCTTTTTTAAACATGTGACATGAAATAATGAAACTTAAGCCATAAAATTTAGACGGCTTGTAAAATCGACATATTATCATTTCTAGTATCTGATTTTTTCCGACTCTCTCTGTAATTTACAACTTTTGCTTGAGTACACCAAAATTACCAATTTCATTATAGAGCAACAATAACAATAAACCCAGTATAATCCCACAAGTGGAGTCTGGGGAGGGTACTGTGTACGCAGACCTTACCCCACATGGAGAAGGTAAAGAGACTATTTTCGATAGATCTTTGGTTCAAAGAAAGATGAAAAAAGTAGTAGCACCAGGTAGTAACATTAGCAAGATAACAAGAAAACTGAAACGAAAGAAATAGCAAGTAGCAATAAAAATCTAGAAAAAATAAGAAAGTACGTGACTAATACCACTTGTATGTACAAAAAAAACGCACGACTTTCTATTTATCTTCTACCTTAATAATCGACCTCCACACCTGCATATCAAGGGTCATAACCTTGGTAAGCTGGAGCAGCGCCATGTCCCGCCTAATCACCTCTTCTCAATACTTCTTTGGCCTACCTCTATCTCTCTTTAGAACCACCAAGGCCAATCTCTCACACCTCCTTACTGGGGCATATATGCCTCTGCTCTTAACATGCTCGAACCAATCTAAGCCTCGTTTTCCACATCTTATCCTCCGTGTGGGCAGGGGCGGATTTAGGGGAGCGGAAGGGGGTGCCGAACCCCCTTCGCCGAAAAGTTACACTGTGTATATAAGGTAAAATCTATATTTTACCTCTATATATTAAGTTTTGAACCCCTTTAGCACAATCCAAAAGTGTAGTTTAGCGGTAAAGAGGGTTCAAAACCTTCATAAGGTCATAAGTCAATTCCTACTAGCTACAAAGAAATTTTTTTGAACCCCTTCATGGAGATCCTGCCTCCGCCACTGCATGTGGGTCACGCCCACCGTGTCCATAATATCTTTATTCCTAATTTTATCTATCTTGGTATGCTTACACATCCATCTCAACATCCTTTACCTTCAATTTGTGGACATAGGTGTTCTTGACTACCAATTTCATAATAACTGTTCGAAATTTGACATTGGTCAAGAAAGTATTATATTCCCTTATCTCTGTTCATAATTTCTGGGACATTATGCTGGAGTATTTTTAAGATGCTTCATTAATTGGTTATCCTTGATGCATCATTTTTCTTGATCAGTCCACCTAACAAGCATATGAACTTGGTAATACAAATTTGACATGTATCGAGTTTGGTATTGTGTCAATCCCGAATTGTGACGTCAAGAATTTGCTATCAGTTCCTTGCTTTGTCATGCTTATTGAGTAATAATTTGACTGAATCCTCTGATTGATAGTTATATGTTTGGCAGTTGTTTTTTCCTAGCAAGTCTTGAGTAAAAATAGGTGCCAGTTCTCCAGGCTTCTGTAACGCTAGCAATGTCCACAAGATAATTCTAATCTCTCGTCTGTAGCTCTTACGATCATGTGGATACTTTTGACTTACTACCTTTGAATTCTATTCCCGTTCACTCTAAGAGACGAGAGGCTTTTAGATCATCAAATCTTTGGTCCTCGTCTGAATTTTGCAGGGGCACACTGTCACAGTCTGCTCATTTAGAAGCTTGTGTTCACCTAATCATACCTTTATTTCTACATTCAGTTATAAGAAAAATGATAAAAGAGACAGGACGATCGTCATTAGAAGATCCATTCAGCTTAAAAATTTCAGCATGTGAATTTTCGTCTGGAGTAGGCACAAGTAATCACAAAAAATTATTTGGACCCAACATTCTTTTAGTAGTTTTATGCTGATAGTTAAATGCTAATAAGACTCTTATGCAAAATCATCTGCATATTTATCTAGTTGTGGATATTTTAAGCTTCCCAAGCAGTTCTTAATCCCTTTGATGTTCTGATGCTTTGCTCATTCTTTTCGTTTATTCTGATGTAGATATCCTGATGAAGAAGCAGGGCAGATTCCAATGGCTTATGTTGTCAGAAAACCTGGGAGCACTATTAGTGAGTCACAAATTGTGGATTCAATTGAAAAACAGGTACACCTCCAATTGGATATATATATATATATATATATATATACACACACACTAAAACTCTTTCCATTAAAGAAGCATCTATTAGCCTAGGATTGTCACAAGACGTAATTTAAACTTGGTCAATTCAGTTGAACCCATTGAACATAAGCTGCATACGCCTATGAAATTTGTTAAGACTTTTAAGCACTGCAACCTTAGTGTATAGTGGATACATGCTAAAATTGTCCAATTGTTAAAATCCTAACACCACATAAGACAACGCAAAGTTGTCTCCATCTGACCTAGAGGTCACAGGTTCGAGCCGAGGAATCAGCCACTGTGCTTGTGTCATGGTAGACTGCCTACATTACACTCCTTCAGGTGCGGCCCTATCCCATACCTTATGTGAATGTGGGATGCTTCGTGCACCAGGCTGAACTTTATATATATATATATACACACACACACATACACAATCTTCGATCCTACTTTCTGTAAAGATGGAGAACTTTGATGAAATGATTGTGTTTCTTCTTAGGATGGACAATAAGAATTGCTGATTATCCGCTGAAGCATATTATAACCAAAGGATATCTTGCAGGTTGCACCATACAAAAAGATACGGCGTGTTGCATTCATTAACTCAATACCAAGATCTCCAGCAGGAAAGATCTTGAGAAGAGAACTCATTGATCAGGCCATTTCTGGTACTTCAGCTAGATTATGACAGAAACATGGAAATCTTATGGAGAAATATGTCTAATTAATCCAAACCCAAATGGTACACATGTTATATGTTCCTTCAAGTCTTCAATAGATTTTCACTGCGAACTTGATGGTTTCATGATTTTTGGTTGATATAAACCTCCCTAGTTGAAAGAGATATATTGAGCGGTTAAAATGTTACTCATTATTAGCTTTAGCTGCCTTGTTTGTTAGAATGGCAACCTGGATGGGCGGGTGGGTGAAGCTAGTACATTGAGAATTCTACTGTGTCACAAGTAATTCTGACACGTTTAGTAGAACCATCACTACATTGCATAATTCTTTCTCCTCAACCCTCCCTTTAATCCTCTAAAGTATGGTCATCCTCAAGGAAGTAGTATTGCCGAGGTTTATATTTTTATTTACTTAATTATATCTTTAACTCACTCACGAGCAAGCCTGATTTTTTAGAACATTAAGCACGTAAAAATTCTTGTCACAAAGGAGAATAATCTAGGTTATCCTCTATTCAAGTTTTTTAAATTTTGTATTTCCATACCAAGAATTCTATCGTAATACATGATATATTGTGTAAATTAAGCCGTTCTACGTAATGAAATATCCATCGTATCGGTGTCCCGTTTTGACCTTTTTGTCATTTCATTATAATTACTCAAGTGATATGTATTAGTTCCGACAATGAAACTAGAGAAGAAGGATAGGTACCTAAACATTAAGTTATGAGGTTTTGCATGTAGGAATAATATGAGACGAATCTACTGATATGTTGCTACATAACTTTGGGACTCTTAGGGTGTGTTTGCTAATGTTTTCCGTGGAAGAAAATATTTTCTTGAAAAATAAGTAGCAATCTTATTTATTTTCCGGTGTTTCGTACGTAAATTAAGAAAAATAACATCTCAAGAGTATTCATAAATAATTTAGATACAATAAACATGAAGCCATAAACTTTCAAACCAAAAACCTTCTGAACCCACTAATTTCATAAACTTCCAAACCGCTAAACTTTCGAAACCGCGAACTTTCGAACCCGTAAACTACCTAACACATAAACCTCCGAACTCATAACTTTGGAACTTGTAAAATTTCGAACCTGTAAACCGATGGATAAAAAAACTAAAACTCTAAACAGATAAAAAATATTTTTTTTCGGGGAATTTTTT
>MU673763.1:27897-92843 GCA_026770625.1 Nicotiana glauca | reverse complement strand
AACAGTGGTGAACACGTGACAGAAATGCCCAAATCTATGTTGTGGAAATTGTTTGAAAGATTATATGAATTACTTCTTTGATTTGCACATATTATTTGCTTGTATCTTTTTGATAGTTCTTTCTAGTAAAATGGTGTTTAGTTATACATACCAGTACAATTCAAATGTACTGACGTCCCTTTTGCCGGGGGCGCTACATTCGTGTTATGATTGTATGTGGTTCTATAGCAGGCACTCCAGTCCACCGGCAGTATCACCTCCCCCACTTTCTATCAGCTATATTGGTGAGTCCCTTTCCCCTCGGGGCCCTGCGTGGCTTATGGCGTTGTTCTTCCCGGACTCTTATTTTTGTATTTGTATGAGGTATAGCCGGAGTCTTGTTGCCGGCATTTCTGTATTATTCTTCAGTTATATTTAGAGGCTCTGTAGACAGGTTGTGGGTAGTGTCGGGTATTAGAAATTAAAATAAAAATATTAATGTTTGGCAATGATGTGTATAACTTGTAATACCCTTAAAGTGGCGAAATGAAGGTGCTAATGAAAATGAAATGGAAATCATAAATTATATGTTGATAGAATTTGATTAATGGGGTCTATCCCTTATTTAATTATGAGCTGGGTTGGGTAGTATGTATGAAACCTGCCAGGCTTGCTCAGTCGGGTTTACTCGGTTGAGCGCCGGTCGCGCTCCTCGGATTTTGGGGCGTGACACTTTAGCGCCATCTTCATCCCTATATTCAAGAAATAGTCAGTCTCCATTAAAGCAAATCCAAATTACTGCTAACATTTATTAGAAAAGGAATTAAGACTAACCAATATTTGGCTGATCAACATTAATTAGCTTCAGTATTATGCATTCCCTTCTTTAGTCTGAAAACCAAGAAAAGATATACTTATACAGAGCAAGAAACTGCATTAATCCCAAATGGAGAGGAAAAAAAATGTTAATGTAGAAAATACGTATCAAGTCACAGATTCTGTTTCTGTTCGTCGTCCATTATCATAGCAATATAATGCCTTATTATATAAATCGGATTAAAGAACAAAAAATGGAGAAAATAATGAAAGAATTGAAAAATGTTCGTTTATGGGTATGTTCGTTTAGGAAAGTAAATATTTAGGAAACAAGTTAACTAGTTCAAGAAACTAGGTTACCTTAAATTAAATAGGCATTGTTTACATCGAAAAATGTGAATATCAATTAAAGACAATTTGTGGTTTTAAAGATATGTGATATATTCTAATACTAGTGATTATACAAGTAATATTAAGTTTAAGTAAGAAGAAATGATAAACAAAATCAGCGTTGTTGGAGCAACAAGGGCCTCGAGCTTGGTTATCCCAGGGATCTCGAGGTCAGCTAAGAACAATAAAATATGTACAATAAAGTAAAGACAATAAAGTTGATGAATAATTGTTGAGCACGTTAAACAAGGAAAGCAGAATAGAATGTTCTATTGCAGTGAATAATGTGAGATGATCCTTACAAAATGATTGGGGTCCCCTTTATATAGGAGGAGAAAACCCCAATATAGTATATTCCTAATTGTAGTAAATAACTCTATTGGTACATGTGTATAATAACCTGTTACAGACCTGTATCATTTCGCACAAATCTTATCCTTTAATTTATGCCATGACCCACGTATCTTTGAGAAATTCCCACTCTTTCTTGAGTGCCCTCGAGATTGTACTACCCTCGATGTAGGTCGTGCCAGGCCTTCGATCTGCTTCCTCGAGGTGTGTGTCTTCCAACCAGGTTTGACCTCTAATTCGAGTCGCCCGGTCTCAGACTCATAGCCCAATTTAAGACTTTAAAATCGGGCTCCTTGATTTTGACCGTATACAGATAGTCCCCGCATTTCTTAGAATGAAATAATATGAAACGATTTGGATTCCCGAAGCCATTAGTGATGATGTCATCCTCGTGATGCCAGTGTTCAAAGTGACCTAAACGTCCCATCGACCCACTTTTCCAAAAATATTGAATGCACGCCAGTGTTGGTCGGCCACTAATGCCACCGAACCGTCGCTGCCCCTCTATAAATATGAGGCATTTTCTTTAAGTGAAGAACTTTACCCTTTCTTCATTCCTTTCCCATCTTCATCTCTTTCTTCAATCACTCGATTCTTTTGCCTCTTTAAGCGCCGGAAAACACCAAGATCTTTCCAGAACACCACATCCATGTGCACCCGCATTCCTTAGCTTACAACCATGGCCAAAACATCCAAGATGGTCCCTAAAAAGGATAAAGCATCATCTTCCTCTGCCTCCCGGCCGGCCAAACCGGTGGTGCCACCAACACTTGAGGAAATCACCCCTGGTGATTGCATCATCAAAAAGGACTTTAGTATCAAGAATCCTCCCGATGTCGAAGGACGATGCGACCACGTATCCCGATACATTAGCCTCATAACAAAGCAGCTCACCAAGGAAGTAAAGAAGGATTGTCGGTGGGGAGACGAGGTCGAGGTTCAGATCCGGAGAGCTGATGAAAGCATAACCAACCACAAGGAGAGGTTTTTGAGTGTGTACACTTACCCTTTCATATTTGGCCTCTTAGATGCGGTGGTGATCGACTTCTTCAAGATGTACAAAGTCACCCTCGATCAAATCCACCCTTCCTATTGGTGTATCATTATCATGTTGCGGTATTTTTCTGAAAAGGTCGAGGGTTTGGAATTTACCCTCAGCCACCTGGTTCGGTTGTATCAGCCCAAGATATTTTGAGGGCCCATCAGGCTGCAACGCCGAACAACGAACATCATCCCCAAGGAAAAAATGCCTTTACGGGAGAGGTGGAATTTTAACCGTAAGTGGAGTTCATATTTCTTGTATATATTCATATTCTTTCATGTTCCTTAACGCTCTTATCCTCTTATCTTTCTTTTGGCAGCCAATGCTTGGGCGCCCCTAGCGGTGCCTGACCTCAAGGATTGGGTCAGAAAGTTAGCTGCCACTTCTTCCTACGATAAGCGCAAGTGGCGCGAATTAGCGAAGGGCCAGTGGGAGGTCAAGAACCACAGTAAGTGCCTTTCTATAGTTTCAATATTTTCCATACATTTGGAGGTATTTTTACTTACTCACGCTTGCCTATACAGGCCATGGAGATGCGTTCGAGATGAGATCGACCCCGCCCGGGGAAACAACCAAGCCTTCAAATCCAAAGCCTGAGAAGGACAAAAAATGAAAAAGGGTCTCGAAACCCGAATACCCCCAAGACAAGAAAGCCTCGACTCGAAGGTTGCGGAAAAGGTTTGCTCAAACGGGCACAGACTCGGCCCATAACTCCCCGGATGGTGAGGAAAATGATGATGAACAGTCAGCACCGATGACTCGGACCAGGAAACTAGTATAGGTCGTTGCAAAGGTCAGGGCTGAGCTGAGCTAGTGTGAGGTCGAGCTCAATAGAGTTTTGGGTGAAGTTAAGGCCTATGGGATCCTTTGTAGCCGGAAAGAAGAGGAGCTTAACTACCTCGAACCGCTTTGGCCAAAGCTCAAAACAGCGAGTCCGAGCTGGATGAGCAGGTAACTTTGATTTTAACAAATTTCGGCATTCTTGGCCCTGCTTCGGAGGCTAATACTTCGATATCTCAGCTGCAACAAAAGCTGAACATAATTGTGCAGCTCCAGGGCGAGGTAGATCGAGTTCGGGCTAATTGCCATCAATGGAAGCAGAACACGGATCAACTTGTTGTCAAAAAGGAAGTTGTTAAGGCCCAACTGGCCTCGGCTGAAGCTCAGCTCTGAGGTGTTGAAGCGAAAGGCTTGGCTCAGGCAAGGAAAATAGAGGGGTTGGAGGCCGAGCTAGCTAAAGCCCGGACTAAAGCTACACTGGCTAAGACTGAAGTTGTACAAGTTGAGAAGACGAAGGCTGCAGCTGATAAATCCATTGTTATATACATGAGAAAAGCTGCGACCGTTCAAGCTGAGTTGAGGGAGGCCTACCACCGAGGAAGACGGAGTAATGAATTGGCTAAGTGCCAATCCTGGAGAGAGACTATCGAGGAAATGTATGCCCGAGGGTTCGACCTTTCCAAGGAGATAGCCGAGGCAAAGGCGCGGGAAACCGATACTAGGTTTCTTGTCTCCTCCGATGACGAGGATGTGGTGAGTGGCTCCAGGGACGAGGAAGGTGAAGAGGATGCTCCCAAAAGGGAAGAGACTCCTGAGATTGAGCCACTGAAAATGAAGACGACACTTCTGGGGGTGTGACCTAAAAAATATATTAGGTTTTTTTTGTGCAACGGCCCCTTGTGGGTGTTGTAATATGTTTTTTTAAATTTCCCCAATGTTTATGAAAAATTCTGATGATTCAAGTACTAAGCTCGAGTATCGGTTTAGACTCGTAGTAAGCCGTTAGGCTTTTATTGCTCAAGATCATACCCCTTAGAGTTTTAGATGATCCATGAGCCGAACTTAAAATCAATTTAATGCGAGCTCTGGGTAATAGGGTCTTTGGGTCTGAGTTGAATGAGAACGGAGTCCCGGGCTCTTATAAGCTTTTGGCCCTATATCTCTTTTAAGTTGGCCCTTAGGCTCTTGTATATCGTCCCTTGGGATCTTTTTTATAATTGGCCCCTAGGCTCTTAAAATTTGGCTGTTCGGCCTCTAAAATGGCTATATAATTTTTCCCTCATTTCGGCTAAAAGACTTAGTGAAATTTTAGTTATGCCTTAGCATGTGTTTTTGTACCCATTGGGTTTTTCGAAGGCTCAACATATCGGAACCTTATTAGACATTTTGTTTATGTAGACATAATCGGACACCTCTGAAGGGTTTTCCAAAGACTGCTGTTATCAAAGCCTTTGGATTATCCGAGGGCTGATTTATCGAAGCCCTTAGATTTTAGGGGGCCAAATTTATCGAGGCCGCTTATATTTTTCTTTTGCCAAGGGTAGCCTGACTTAACTAGTTTTTCAATGTTTAAAGGTCTTTAATTTTATAGCGGAAATCGGACGTCTCTAAATCGTATTATTTTGGTCGTAGCCTTTGTGTGACAGTAGTCTTTAGTATGGCCGTAGCCTTCGGGTTCGTCACTTGGACTTGTTTCTCGATAACTTTCTGAACTTGTTCGAAAAGTTAGTCCTCGAGTACATTAGCCTTGGCCTTTGTTTCGAGGGGGTGCCTCTTTGAGGTCTTATGAGTCCTAATTTTCGATGACTTGGATGTATTGACTGTCAGTGAAATTCCCCGGGTATTTCGAGGTGCTTTGGCCCTTGAAACGCTTCTTGTAGGATGGTAAGAGTATAGCTCGTATGAGATACAAAGTGTTTTTGATATAACCAGAATGCTTCTTTAAATATTTGATACATGCGTACATGTTTTTCCGTCAGGGCTCAATTATTCTATATGGACACGGTTCATTTGATCATTTAGCCCATTACAAAGTTCTCATATCGAGGCCGTCTTAGGCGTGAAATATCTTTCTAAAAAATATAACCTCCGAGGGTGATGCCCCACCGTATTTGAGGTTGATCGAAAAGAGGCCTTGAATACTATTGAATGCTCCTTAGGTAGCATATAGGTGTTGCCCCGTTAAAAACGTTGTCGGTGAAACCCATTTGGGATAAAACTCGATCTAAGGGAAAAAGTGTGCAACGCATGCTTTCAAACCCAAGGTCTTTGAGCTGAAAGATGCCTCGATATCTCCAATCGAACATCTGCAAGGAGTTAGTTTTAAATACAAAATGACAAAAGGGAGAAGGTCATACCTTAGTAGTATTATCGCTTGAGCAACGATACGTTCCAATTGTTTGGTAGTTTCTCGCCTTCCATTGTGCTAAGTTTGTAGGAACCTTTCCCTATTATTTCGAGGACACGGTATGGTCCTTCCTTATTGGGACCTAGCTTCCCTTCGTTTGGGTCTCGAGTGTTGAGAGTAAATTTCCTTAAGACTAATTCCTCGACTCTAAAATGTCAAAGGTTTGTCCTTCTGTTGTAATACCTTTCGATCCTTTGTTTGTGTGTGTCCATTCGAATTAAAACGGCCTCACATTTTTCATCGAGTAGTTTGAGAGAAGTGTTCATAGCTTCGTAATTTGAATCCTCGTTGTCATGCTGAAACCTAATGCTAGGTTCCCCGACTTCGACTGGGATCAATGCTTTGGATCCGTATACCAAAGAAAATGGGTTTCCCCCATGCTCGACTTGGAAGTTGTTCGATATGCCCATAGCACCTCAGGCAATACTTCTCTCCATTTCCCTTTAGCATCATATAACCTTTTCTTTAAGTTTCGAATGATGGTTTTGTTTGTGGACTCAGCCTGACCATTTGCACTTGAGTGGTAAGGTGCTGATAAAGTCCTTTTGATTTTACGGTCTTTAAGGAATGTTGTCTCTTTGCTGCCGGTGAACTGTTTCCCATTGTCACATGTTATTTTGGCAGGTATCCCGAACTGACATATGATGTGGTCCCATATGAACTCGATAACTTTTTTTCTCTTATTTTCTCGAAGGCCTGTGCTTCAACCCATTTTGAGAAGTAGTCAGTCATTAACAAAATAAATCTAGCTTTACCTGGAGCCATTGGTAGGGGATCGACGATATCCATCCCCTATTTCATGAATGGACACGGGGATAAGACTAAATGGAGTTGTTTATGGGGTTGATGGATTATTGGTGCAAATCTCTGGCATTTGTCACACTTCCGAACAAAATCCTTGGTATCATTTTCCATGCTATCCCAATAACACCCTGCACTGACCACCTTGCGAACCAGAGATTCTGCACTGGAATGGTTCCCACAGGTGCCCTCATAGATTTCCCGTAGTACATAATCAGTGTTCCTGGGTCCCAAGCATACTGTCAGTGGTCCATCGAAGGTTCTTTTGTACAACATTTCATTTTCATCGAGCTACTATGGCTAGAAATGTTCTTGACTCTTTTGGTTTCGCGGGGAGCTTCCCATGCTTGAAGTAATCGATGTACTTATTCCTCTAATCCCACGTTAAACTTTTTGAATTAATCTTTGCATGGCCTTCTTTGACCACCGACTTCGATAGCTGGATGATAGCCCCTGGGATGATATCGTCTTCTTCGACCGATTACCCCAAGTTTGCAAGTGTGTCGACCTCGCTATTTTGTTCTCGAGGTACATGGTCTAGTGTCCATTCCTTGAAGCGGTGCAATGTCATTTGATGTTTGTCTAAGTACCTTTGCATTCGATCATCTCGAACCTCAAAGCTTCCGTTTACATGATTTACAACCAAAAGTGAATCACACTTTGCCTCGATGACCTCTACTCCAAGGCCTTTGGCTAGTTCAAGATCTATAACCATGGATTCATACTTGGCCTCATTGTTAGTCAATTTAGAAGTTTTGATAGATTTCCTAATAACACTGCCCATAGGCAGTTTCAAAATAACGCCGATCCCGGATCCTGTCACATTCGAGGCATCGTATGTGAAGAGGATCCAAACCCCCGATGATGTACCCATTTTTAGCAAGATATCTTTTTCTACTTCGGTATGAGGGCATGCGTGAAGTCGGCAACGAAGTCTCCAAAATTGAGACTTGATGGTCGTTCGAGGCTAATATTCGATATCATATCCTCCAAGTTTAATGGCCCATTTGGCGTATCTGCCCGATAATTCGATCTTATGCAAGACATTTTGAAGCAGGTATGTAGTTAGTACACATATAGGATGGCATTGAAAATATGGTTTTAATTTATTAGATGCGCTTATTAATGCAAGAGCTAATTTTTCCAAATGTGGGTACCTAGTTTCAGCATCCCCTAGGGTCCGACTCACATAATAGACAGGAAATTGCGTACCTTGCTCTTCTCAAACCACACGCCACTTACCGCTACCTCAGACACGGACAGATACAAGTAGATTGTTTCATCCTCATTTGGAGTATGGATTAGGGGTGGGTTTGAGAGATACCGTTTTAATTCTTCAAAGGCTTGTTGGCACTCCAGGGTCCATGCGAAGTTGTTCTTCTTTTTGAGTAGTGAGAAGAAATGATGGCTCTGATATGATGACCTCGAGATAAATCGACCTACGTCAACTATCCACCCGGTTAGCTGTTGCACGACTTTCACATTGTTCACCATGGTGATTTCCTCAATGGCTTTGATTTTATCGGGGTTGATATCGATGCCTCTGATCGATACCATGAAGCCCAAGAACTTACCTGAGCTGACTCCAAAAGCGCATTTCTCGGTGTTGAGCTTCATGTTATATTTTCTAAAGATGTCGAATGTCACCTGCAAATGGGTTAAATGGTTCTCTGTGCGCAGGGACTTAACTAGAATATCATCAATATAAATTTCCATGGATTTTCCTATTTGATGTTCGAACATCTTATTAACTAGACGTTGATATGTGGCTCATGTATTTTTTAGCCCGAAGGGAATTACATTATAACAATATGTACCATAATTCGTGATGAATGAAGTTTTTTCCTGGTCCTCCGAGTTCATTTGAATTTGGTTGTACCCGGAGTAGGCGTTGAGAAAGGTAAGGATCTCGTGGTCGGCCGTAGCATCGATCAAGCGATCGATGTTGGGCAATAGGAAAGAATTTTCAGGGCATGCTTTGTTCAAATCTTTGTAATCTACACATATTCTAAGTTTATTACCCTTTTTAGGGAATACCACTACCTTACCTAGCCATTCGAGATATTTTACTTCCCTGATGGATCATATTTGGGAAGTTTGGTCACCTCTTCTTTGATGAATGCTGTTTTATCTCGGACTGAGGTCTCCTCTTTTGCTTTAGCAGTTTAAATCTAGGATCGACACTTAGTCGATGGTTAGTTATCTCCGGTGGGATCCCTATCATATATAAGTGGGACCAAGCGAAGCAATCAATATTATCGATGAGAAACTGAATGAGTTTTTTTCCTGAGTTCGGGGGTTAACCCCGTCCCCGGTTATACCTTTCATTCTGGAATATGCTCGATTAATATAAACTGTTCAAGTTCTTCGACCATGGATTTCATCACATCTGATTCTTCGGGGGCACTGAAGGTTTAGGGGATGAGGAAATCTTCTTCTTCGTCCTCAACCGCCTTTTCATCAAACACTTGTCCCTCGGGTCAAACTGAGGGCACGAGCTGTGATTGCTATTTGGACACATGTTCATCCTTCGACTTTTCTGATGTGGATGGTGCCAATATCAGTGCCAAGTGTCGATGTCCCCTTCTTCTCACGAAATCGGGTTTACGACATTTGGGCGGACAACTCTTTTCCTTTTGGGAATTGGGTTTTGAATTGAAGAGTCGCCACCTAATGATTATAGTGCATTAGGACACTAAGAAGGGTTTGAGTTGAAAAATTAGAGTTTGGGTAAGGGCTAGAAATTATCCCGAGGGAAAGGTGTTAGGCACCCTTCAAGATCCACTAGTGTGGTTCCCGGCCATGCTATAATTGTGACTTTAAAAGGGCTCAAACAAGCTTCCTCATTCAAAGAAACAAATTGTCTAGAATGACTTACAAGTACTGGTTATGGTTTGAATTAAATTTAGACGTTAAGGTGTGAAGATTTATCACATATTTCTCAGATGAGATGTCAGAATTAGGCCTTCCCTGGTTGTAGTTTATCAAAGACTGGCATGGTTAACTAATTACCTAATGGCTTGCCTAGGTGAGATCTATAGGCATGATATCTAACAATGCTTACACTAATTTTAATGAAGGCTTATTGATTATTGAAAACACAAGTTCTGCATATTTTAGGCGATATTACTACTGATTTTAGACTTGTAGATGAAAGAGACGAATCAGATTCAACTGGTTAATCCTATAGGCATGATTTCTAAGGATGCAAGAATCCTATAGGCATGGTATCTAGGATGCAATTGGTTATTATTTTAACCTATTGACTATTTGCCTAATGATATATGTATATGCAGAAGTGCAGAAACTTATAGACATGATTTCTGTATGCAAAAGTGCAGAAACTTATAGATATGATTTCTATATGCAGAAGTGCATCAACTTATAGACATGATTTCTATATGCAGAAGTGCAGCAACTTATAGGCAGGATTTCTATATGCCGTGCATAAGTATAGAAACTTTTAAATAGTAACACCTATGAGCATGTTGTCTACCCTTTGCATACATAAATGACCCTCCCTTTTTTGACTAGAACCCCATAAGTTATTACAGAATATTACAAACCAGAATGAATCAAGAAAAGTAAAATTACATCAGAAATTAAAGATTCCAACCAAGGAGAGCCTAATTCAGACCCCAGGTCTGAAATATGAAATAAACCAACTTCCAAAGATCAAATTTCCAAAGCCTTCTCTTATTTGGGATGTGTCAAAGTTACCAAGAGCCTCAAATGGACTCTGGGAAATGCTTACACCCCAAATACATTGCAGAATTAGATTATAGTGCAGTGTGGAAGGGCGAACCCTCAAATGTCCAAGTTCAGAGGGAACTCAAGGTCCCAAGGCAAGGCTCATAGGATGGGGGCGGAACTTAGAATCTAAGAATAAGTGTAAGTGCATAGAGGGGGAGTTAGGGAGGGACATGGCAGGTGTCATGGGGGCGTTTTGTGTCTGTCGAAACACTGCTCCCCGCGCGGCAGTCAAGTCCCCACTTGACTTCAGCCTTCGCCCTATTTTTAATTCGAATTCGAGGTTTATACTTAGAATAATTCAAGGCAACAAAAGTAAAGAAGAAGACAAGCAGATTTATGGGAAACCCTTTTCCCAACCTTTTATAAAATGAATTACAAAGGAAATTTCCGAGTTCGGCAAGGTGCTGCCACCCTTGGCTGGCACCAACTCACAAAATAGCCAACAAATGCACAAATCAACCCCATAAACGCCCTCGTCTAAGGCCACTCGTGCTGCCCCTCGTTTGTCAAGGAAATAGCACATATTTTGTCGTACTCAAGCCATAAAATAGACAACCCTATGCCTATTTGATAGACTATTTCCCTCCCTACGTACTTAGCCCGTTTTTAAGGCTGCTAGCACATATATTTATAATGTAGACAACCCAAAATTAGTTCCTATGTTCAGTTGACATCCCCCAACTGATAGGACATGATCCCCATGATCAAGAGCGTGGGAACATGTCTAGAACATGCCCCAAAAACGTGCAAACACTTCAGCATATATTCAGCACTTTTGGACAAGGGTAGTTGTAACCGCCCAACCGCATCATGTGCACAGCATGTGCGCATTTCCTGGCCAGCTGCTGCCCCAATTTCGTGCCTAGGCTTGGACCAGCCCAATGCCATTATATCCAGCTGCATTGTGCCATAAATTTCCTTTCCATCGCCCACGAACTTGTCCCGTTCGCCGCAACTTCAATGCCATGACAAATCTGCCTGCGCGTAGCCTTTCCGTTGCACATTTTGCTTGTCCTTGTCAAGTCGACCCTACTTGATCAAGCCTGCCCTTTTCCAATGCCATGCTGATTTTAGCATCAAGTCACCAAGCCTTGATGCCCTTCCCTTTGCCAAGTCATTTGCCCACAATTAACTTAGGTGCCAGCCCGCTCACCTAAGTCATGGCAACATCACATTGCCAATGCCACTCCCTTGGCACTGAGCTGCCCCATTTTAGCGCCGAGGTCTTTCCCATTTTGCCTTGTCAAGCATCCATTCAGCCTGCCTAGTTCCTTCATGGTCTTGGCCTTTCCTTGCAAACAGCCCCCTTATATTTTTTATGTAGTCCTCACACCAAAGCCCTCAAATAAAAGCGTAGTCCGTCACACTTGCCCTTGCAACAGTTTGTTGCCATCGACAACACCCGCATTGTCTTGCATGTTGATTTTCCCCGTGCATAAGGCCAATGGCAAGGCCATCATGCCAAAATCCTTGCCACTACCACGCTGCTTGCTGATCAGCTTTGTCAAGGGTCTAANACTTGCCGATCAGCTTTGTCAAGGGTCTAACAAACCACCCCAACCAGTTGAATTCGACGCCCTCGTCGAATAGATCCCAACACATGCTGCCAATTTTTCCAAGACATCAAGTTCGGCACCCGTTTGAGAATACGTTGTCCTTGCCCTCAAGTGAAACATTTTTATTTTCTCATTACATTTCCTGGTCCGTCAATCCCACAGCAAATTCAGCACGCCAACTGACTGATTTGAAAGAACCCATACTGATTTTTGGCACGCACAAACTCAAAATTTTCTGCATCACTGCCTTCTTTGCCTTTTCTGAATTTTCCAAGCCAAGACAGTCCCACCACGACAAAGCAAATTGACCCCTTGTCTTGAAGTTTTGTTCATGTCCGTCTCGACCTCGTCACGAACCTGGACCGCTCTGATACCTATTGTCATGGGGGCATTTTTTGTCCGTCGAAACACTGCTCCCCGTGCGGCAGTCAAGTCCCCACTTGACTTCAGCCTTCGCCCAATTTTTAATTCGGATTCGAGG
Source organism: Nicotiana glauca (assembly GCA_026770625.1). Taxonomy (NCBI): domain Eukaryota; kingdom Viridiplantae; phylum Streptophyta; class Magnoliopsida; order Solanales; family Solanaceae; genus Nicotiana; species Nicotiana glauca. The sequence goes on along the minus strand of MU673763.1, from coordinate 80,487 downwards.
TTTATACTTAGAATAATTCAAGGCAACAAAATTAAAGAAGGAGACAAGCAGATTTATGGAAAACCGTTTTCCCAACCTTTTATAAAATGAATTACAAAGGAAATTTTCGAGTTCGGCAAGGTGCTACCACCCTTGGCAGGCACCAACTCACAAAATAGCCAACAAATGCACAAATCAGCCCCATAAATGCCATCGTCTAAGGCCACTCGTGCTGCCCCTCGTTTGGCAAGGCAATGGCACATATTTTGCCATGCTCAAGCCCTAAAATAGACAACCCTATACCTATTTGATAGACTATTTCCCTCCCTAGGTACTTAGCCTATTTTTAAGGCTGCTAGCACATATATTTATAATGTAGATAACCCAAAATTAGTTCCTATGTTCAGTTGACATCCCCCAACTGATAGGACATGATCCCCATGATCAAGAATGTGGGAACATGTCTAGAACATGCCCCAAAAACGTGCAAACACTTCAGCATATATTCAGCACTTTTGGACAAGGGTAGTTGTAACCGCCCAACCGCATCATGTGCACAGCATGTGCGCATTTCCTGGCCAGCTGCTGCCCCAATTTCGTGCATAGGCTTGGACCAGCCCAATGCCATTGTATCCAGCTGCATTATGCCATAAATTTCCTTTCCATCTCCCACGAACTTGGCCCGTTCGCCGCAACTTCAATGCCATGACAAATCTGCCCGCGCGTAGCCTTTCCGTTGCACATTTTGCTTGTCCTTGTCAAGTCGCCCCTACTTGATCAAGCCTGCTCTTTTCCAATGCCATGCTGATTTTAGCATCAAGTCACCAAGCCTTGATGCCCTTCCCTTTTCCGAGTCATTTGCCCACAATTAACTTAGGTGCCAGCCCGCTCACCTAAGTCATGGCAACATCACATTGCCAATGCCACTGCCTTGGCACTAAGCTGTCCCATTTTAGCACCGAGGTCTTTCCCATTTTGCCTTGTCAAGCATCCTTTCATCCCGCCTAGTTCCGTCAAGGTCTTGGCCTTTGCTTGCAAATATCCCCCTTATAGTTTTGATGTAGTCCGTCATACCAAAGCCCTAAAATAAAAGCGTAGTCTGTCACACTTGCCCTTGCAACAGTTTGTTGCCATCGAAAACACCCGCATTGTCTTGCATGTTGATTTTCCCCGCGCATAAGGCCAATGGAAAGGCCATCATGCCAAAATCCTTACCACTGCCGCGCCGCTTTCCGATCAGCTTTTTCAAGGGTCTAACAATAGGCTGGTGGTCATGCCAAGCAATTATTAGTGCTGCCACACCCCTGACCAGCCTGTTAGCCAAATCTTAGGAGTTAGGATCCATTGAGGATCAGGTTCAGACCTGGGCAGCAATTTAGATACTGCCAGGCCATGAGCCTTAACTCAAACACATAGAAAGAAGTAGGGGTATGGGGCATTCACAACAAACAGCAGATGCAGAGAGAAGAACATGCATAGTCAATATTGAACATAAACAAAAAAGTAAACAAGAATGCTAAAACTATAAAGTACGCACATAGGGGTGAAGCTGAAAAGTTAAATTAGAACATACCAGTTTTAGGGAAACAAACAAGTAAAACAGTAGTCTTGAAAAAACCAAGTTGCAGGCAAACAATCCAAATGATCTTAGAAGAGAGCAGAATGTTGCAAGAGTATTCAAATTGCAAGTGAATAATGTGTGCTCGAGTATTGAACTCAAAGAAGTACTGAATTGTAAGTGTGTGAGTAATGTAAGTTGAAGGTGTTGAATTGAAGGTTCAAGGTTGTCAGTGCAGAAGTGTCGTGCCCCTTTTATAGTGCAGAAAACAAGTAAGAAAAGGTAAGGGAATAGTTTGTAATCAATCACATTCTCCCTTCAGTTAAGGGATTCTGATTTCAAACGGGTAGAAGACAAATAAGGAAAGAAATTTGATTAAAATATTTTCCAAAGTAACACAAAAAGGGTAAATACATAGGAGTTTACATAAGGAAAAGTCCAGTGGTACACGGTTTGTGACAAATAAGGAAAGGGAATCAATCAAAAGTCAGTAAAAATCAAAATCACAGGCTTTGTTCGAATGAACCAAGTCAGGAAAAGGTAAAGAAGGTTCAATTAAAGGAAAGTCAGTAACAATTAGTCAGGTCTTATTAAAAGGATTTCGAAATCAATCAATTACTGACAAACCCTTTTGCAAGATGAAATTTTCATATATAAAGTACACATATAAACATGAAGGAGTTGTCATGCTAATTAGAAAAGACAGGCATAGAAAGGTTCAGAATCATAAGCAAAGAGTTTAAAATTAAGTTCATAGTACTTAGAATGAGTCTGATAGTCTAGGGTTCCGAAGTAGAACCCTAATCAAACATGCCAAAGAAACCCCCAAATCCTAGGGTTTCAAATCGAATCAGACATAGAGATGAGAAGGCAAGCCATTGAAATAGACTCAAAGGTCCATTTCAGAGCCTCATGAGAAACAAAACAGATATGATAGCAGGTTTGAAAAAACAAAGAAAGAAAAACTGATTTAAAGCATGAAGAACATGTTTTAAGAAAAGCTCGAAACTCAAGAAAGTTCAGAAGAGAAGGAGAGATACAAACTTAAGAAGCAGTAGATGAAACATGCTTAGCAAGAACTCGAAAAAAGTCCAGTAAAGCAAACAAAATTAAAGAACTCAGTAGTAAACACATATAGTAGAAGAGCAAGGAAAACATAACAAGGATTAGCATGTGAGCACATGAGTAACATGTATAATAGACAAAAAAGAAGCAGAAGAACAGCAAACGCGTAGTAAGAAAGAAAATATAAGAGCATAATATATAGACAAACACACATAGAGGAAAGAACAGAAAAAATCAGAAAGATGTTTTGAAAACCCTTTCAGAAACCCTAAATCGAAAACAAATGATTTTGAAGAGAAACTTCGGGGGAAAATACTTTAAACATCCAGTAGAACACAAATATATCACAGATCTTAAGGAAAAAAACGGAGAAAACCTCAAATAGCTTAGGGTTTCGGAGAAACCCTATAAATGAGAAAGGCATGGAAGAAAGTCTGATCCTAAGTCAGACGAGTGAGAATCAGGCTCTTGAGGCTTGAATATACCGGAGCAATTGCCGGAGAAGCCATACTACCAAAGATCTGAAAGAGAACCATCGAGGTCAAGCTTCAAAACCTCGAACTCATAAGGTCTAATGGCATAGAAGGGTGAGTATAGACCATCCATGGCTTGAGAAGCCATGGATTCCGATGAAAGCATGGTGGAAAAGGGGTCGGAGACGGTTAGGGTTTCAAAGAACTTTGAGAGAGTTTGAGAGATAATGGGATTCAAAGGCGACTATAAAAATGAAATGAAGGATTAGGGTAGGTCGTTTGGGGTTAAAATGGTAAGGGGGAATTATGGTCGTTGATCAAAATGATCAACGACCTGGATTAATAATAGGAACCGGGCAGATTTTTTAAATTGGGTCGGGGCCGGGTAAAATGAAATTGGGTTGGCCTAGTTAGAACTGGGTCAATTAGGGTTTGAATTGAAAAGTAAAGTAGGTTATAATTGAAATGAAGTGGGTTAAATATTAAATAGCCAGTTTTCCCGTTTTATTTATAAAAAATAGTAAAGATGATTTTAAAAGCAAATTAAAAGTACTGAGACAGTAAATAATATATAAATATTGATTTAAAAATACTGGAGCCAATTTTATAATTATAAAAATGCTATTAATCTTAAAATATGCTAAAATTGCAATTATAGATAATTTAGTCTTTTAAATACCGAAAAAATTTGTAAAAAATATACAAAAATTACCTCAACTATATTTTCATATAAAAATGGGAATAAAAATAAGTTATTCACCAAAATGATAATCTTTGGAATAATTATTTATTTTTGTACTGCTAAAATGGACAATAAATTAATTTAAAAAAATTAGGAAAAATATCAAAACACTTGGGCATGCTTATATAGCATGTAATATTTTGAAAGTATTTTTTATATAAAAATACATAGGAAAAATTGGGTATTAACAGCTGCCCCTCTTTACCCGAAAAGGATGAAAGAGTTGTCGGATAAAGATATGATGGCCAATTTGACCGAATGAAACGATTTGAAGAATTTTGACCGAGCTCTGGTTCCTGAGCTGCCTACATATCCCTGGTCTTACAGGAATTAGGCCATTTTTCGTTCGGGATCCATCGTCTGAACATGCCGATGGAGATCTTTTAAAAAACGGACGGGATATTCGGGTTGGGGTGGTGGTTATGAGCTTAATAGGGATGCAGAAACTAGAGCGGGATCGCTCCTGTTGGGACGGTCGTTGCTCGCTGGTTTACCTGCAAATAAATAATACGAACGCATATATTGTGCATAAATTTAAACGTGATGCAAATTCCCGTTGGACCATGAATGTTGTCTTTGGACGGTTAGGATGACGTCCTCAGACCATGATGTCCTGGGCTATGAAGTGTATAATAAAGGATTCGCAGGCTATGAAATGATGTTCTCGGGCTATGGGAATGATGCCTCCGAACTATGATGCCTTTGAATAATTATATGCAAAAGATAAAATGGGGTCCTCAGGCCATGGCATGGCGTTCTCGGTCTATAAAAATGGTGCCTTCGAACAATACGCCTTCGGATAATTTGGCGATCTTTCATCCCATGAAATGCAGAAGGTGGCGATCTTTCAGTCGATGCAAGACGTAAATAAAAGGTGGAGGTATTTCAGTCGTACGGAAAAATAAAGTGGCGATATTTCAGCCGTGCAGGAAATATAAATAAAATGGTGATCTTTCAGCCGATGCAAGAATTAAATGAAGTGGCGATATATCAGTCGATGCAAGACATAAATGAAGTGGCGCTATTTCAGCCATGCAAAAAGATGTAAATAAAATGGCGGTCTTTCAACCGATGTAGGATTTAAATGAAGTGGCGATATTCCAGCCATGCAAATAGAGGTAGAGCTTAACCTCGGAAGGCATAATAGTAGCCTTATGCAATGCAGGAAATGCAAATGGAGGTAAAGCTTAACCTCGGAAGGCATAATAGTAGCCTTATGCAATGCAGTAAATGCAAATGGAGGTAGAGCTTAACCTCAGAAGGCATAATGGGTAGCCTTACGCAATGCAGAAAAGTAAATGGAGACAGAGCTTAGTCTCGGAAGGCAGAGTAGGTAGCCTTATGCAATGTGGAAAAGAAAATAGAGACAGAGCTTAGTCTCGGAAGGCAGAATAGGTAGCCTTAGGCAATGCAGAAAAGTAAATGGAGACAAAGCTTAGTCTCGGAAGGCAGAATAGGTAGCCTTATGCAATGCAAAAAAGCAAATGGAGACAGAGCTTAGTCTCAGAAGGAAGAATAGGTAGCCTTATGGAATGTTGAAAAGTAAATGGAGACAGAGCTTAGTCTCGGAAGGTAGAATAGGTAGCCTTATGCAATGTAGAAAAGTAAAAGGCGAACAGTAGTAAAATCTCTTAGCTGATATTTGACATTAATATTGTGGCTGCTAGGGATGTTGTGTACGGATAGCAAATGTGAATAGGTGATGGTTGTGAGGGTCGTATTCCGAAAAAGTATGAGTGTATAAATTTATTCGGTGATTTGCAACTTGGGTGCCTGCATCCAAAGAAAAATCGTGAGTTTTGTGGAAGGGAAAGGTTAATTCGTATTCCGGTGAATGTTGCCCATCCTGCTTGGATTTGTTTTCAGTGATGTTGTGTATCACCGGGGTAGAGCTTATAAAAAAAGCACTTTTGATAATAGACATGCGTGATTTAGTAAAAATGTAACATAAATACATAATTGAAAAATAGTTTTCTTTAGATAAACCAGCGACTGTGACGCGGTTCCAGACATTGCAACCTCTCTTGATCCGGAATTTTGAGGGTCCTCCTCATAATTCTACCCCAGTTTACTGGATTGATACTTCTGACGGCTGCTTGCGATGATCGGCTAAAGTTACTTCGGAATTTTAAGGGTCCTCCTTAAAATTCTGCCCTAGTTTCCAATTGCGAGGGGAAATGAAAATTTTATTGAATTGTGACCGAACCCATAAGGATGCCTACATATCCCCTCTTAAATGGGAATCAGGTTGGACGTAGTTCAAATTACATAAGGAAATCACAAATGGTTACACATAGTATCGCTTGACTGCATCTGAATTTATCGGCTTTGGCCAAACTTCTTCGTCCATTTCTGCAAGTATGAGGACTCCTCCTGTTAGAACTCGGTGAACCATGTACGGGCCCTGCCAGTTGGGAGAGAACTTCCCTTTGGCTTCATCTTGATGCGGGAAAATTTTCTTTAACACCAGCTGCCTCGGTTTGACTCTTTTGTTGAAGGCTCTGGACATTCTTTTCTGATAAAATTGACCATGAAAAATTGCGTTCATTCTTTTTCCATCTATAAGGGCTAACTGCTCGTAGCGACTCTTTACCCATTTTGTGTCGTCGAGTTCTGCTTCCTGTATGATCCTCAAGGAGGGAATTTCTACTTCGTTGGGAATGACTGCCTCAGTATCGTAAACCAGCATATAGGGGGTTTCCCCGGTTGATGTGCGAACTGTGGTACGGTACCCCAATGATAGCTTCTCATACCACTACTTATGCTTTTCTACCATCTTTCTCAGTATCTTCTTGATATTCTTGTAGGCAGCTTGTACAACTCTGTTTATTTAAGGCATGTAAGCTGTGGAATTCTTGTGTCTGATCTTGAAGGTTTCACACATTGCTTTCATCAAATCACTGTTGAGGTTGGATCCATTATCGGTAATGATTTATTCTGGAATTTCGAACCGACAAACAATACGGTCGCAGACCAAATCTGCCACAATTTTCTTAGTCATTACCCTGTATGACACTGCTTCAACCCATTTAGTGAAATAATCAATTGCCACTATGATGAACCTGTGACCGTTTGATGTGGTAAGTTTGATTGGTCTAATAACATCCATTCCCCACGCGGCGAACGACCATGGTGAGCTTGTTGTATTAAGTTCGTTTGGAGGCACCGTTATCATATCTGCATGTATCTGACAACGGTAGCACTTTCGGACATACTGGATGCAGTCTGTTTCCATAGTCATCCAAAAGTAACTAGCCCGGAGTATCTTCTTGGCTAAGACAAAACCGTTCATATGTGGACCGCAAGTCCCAGCATGAATTTCTTCTAGCAGTTTAGATGCTTCCTTTGCATCGACACACCTTAGTAATCCCAAATCAGGAGTCCTCTTGTACAGGATTCCTCCGTTGTGAAAGAAATTGTTGTATAACCTTCAAAGTGTGCGCTTCTGAGTGGGATTGGCAAGCTCTGGGTATTCTCATATTGCCAAACATTCCTTAATATCATGAAACCAAGGTTTTCTGTCTGCTTCTTCCTCGACATGAGCACAGTAAGCTGGCTGATCATAGATCTTTACAGGGATAGGATCAATGAAATTCTTGTCTGGATGTTGTATCATGGATGATATAGTAGCCAATGCATCAACAAACTCATTCTGGACTCTGAAAACATGCCGAAATTCTCTCTTTGTGAACCTCTTCCTCAACTTCTGTACATAATGCAGGTATGGGAGTATCTTGGAGTTCTTGGTTGCCCATTCTTCTCAGACCTAATGTATAAGCAGGTCAGAATCTCCAATCGCTAGCAACTCTTGGATGTTCATGTCAATGGCCATCTTGAGCCCTAAGATGCAAGCTTCGTACTCGACCATGTTGTTGGTGCAGGGGAACCTGAGCTTGGCGTTTACCGGATAATGTTGGCCAATTTCTGATATTAGGACTGCTCCTATGATAACTCCTTTGAAATTTGCTTCTCCGTCGAAAAACATTCTCCAGCCATCATATGATTCTGCAATGTCTTCTCCTATGAAGGATACCTCTTCATCAGGAAAATACGTCTTTAGGGGTTCGTATTCTCCATCCATAGGGTTTTCTTCGAGGTGATCTGCTAATGCCTATTCTTTGATTGCTTTCTGAGTTACATACACAATGTCGAATTCACTAAGCAGGATTTGCCACTTGGCTAGCTTGCCAGTAGGCATGGGCTTCTGGAAGATGTACTTCAATGGGTCCATTCTTGATATGAGATATGTGGTATAAGCATAGAAATAGTGCCTCAACTTCTGAGCTGCCCAAGTCAGAGCACAACAGGTGCGTTCCAATAGAGAATATCGGGCCTCGTATAGGGTGAACTTCTTGCTGAGATGATAGATGGCCTGCTCTTTTCTCCCCGTTTCATCATGTTGCCTCAGAACACAACCAAATGCTCCATTTAGTACCGCAAGGTAGAGTAACAGGGGTCTACCTGGATCGGGCGGAACCAAAACTGGCGGTGTTGACAGGTAGTACTTGATTCTGTCAAAGGATTTTTGGCAGTCATCAGTCCATTTGGTAGCGGCGTCGTTCTTCAGCATCTTAAAGATTGGCTCACAGATGATAGTAGACTGCGCTATGAACCGGCTGATGTAGTTAAGTCTCTCCCAAGAAACTCATTACTTCTTTCTTGTTCTTTGGCGGTGGTAATTCTTGAATATCTTTGACCTTCGATGGATCGATTTCTATCCCTCGGCGACTCACAATGAATCCAAGAAGTTTTCTAGCTGGCCCGGTTGAGGTCCCGGTAGTCAACACAGACTCTAACCTTCCCGTCCTTCTTCGGTACTGGCACGATGTTGGCTAACCATGTCGGATATTCCACTACCCTAAGAACCTTAGCTTTGACTTGCTTAGTGACTTCTTTCTTGATTTTCAAACTCATGTCAGGTTTGAACTTCCTGAGCTTCTGCTTTACTGGTGGACATGTCGGATCACTCAGCAGTTTGTGTGCCACAATTGATATACTCAAACCAGTCATGTCATCATATGACCAGGTGAATATGTCCTCATACTCCTTCAGGAATTCCGTGTACTCTTCCTTTTCTGACGGTAGCAGATAAACACTGATGCGAGTTTTTCTGACATTTTGTTCATCTCCCAAGTTAATAACCTCAGTTTCGTCCAGGTTGGACTTAGGTCTATTCTCAAAATCCTCAACCTCTTTAACAACCTCTTCTGGTATATCATCTTCATCTGAGTCTATATCCGTTTCTTGCGTTGTCTCGTTGCAAGTCACAGTCATTGGTTCATCAAGATAAGTAATGGTAATGTTGTTTGAGTAAAGTAATGAGAGAAAGTAATAAGAGTGAGATTTATAAGAAAATTGAAATACTTTAATAAATTCCATAAGTGTTTTGAACATTGGAGCTCTTTCTTGCGAAAAATAAAAATGCAAAAGGGAAATAAACTAGTAAAATAAAATATTGTGGGGTGCTTTGTTCAGCCTTGCTACCCCGAGGCACGCCGGGCTCTGGTGGTCCTGATGGTCCAGTTGTCGAGGCATTCTCCTTTGTTTACATCCAGTATAGAAGGGCCTTCCTCCCCCTTCTAATAAAAAATAACACAACAATCCATGTTATCATCTTCTAGGAACAAGTTCTTCATTGCTGCTAGTTCTTTTTCTTCTTCTGACCCGTAAATAACCTCGGCTGGTTGGAAGGTCTGCTCCAACGGATAATAAGGACCGTGCCACGGTGGCAACCATTCCTTGATTTCTTTCCAGGTACACTCATATCCCAATCCGAAGGTGGTTCCATGCTTCTTGAGCTTGATGGGCTTAGCGATTCCTTGGAGATTCTTGCCAAGTCCCTTTCCTGGTTCATACCCGCTCTAATTTAGTATGCTTTCAATTTTGTTGTCCTACCATTTGTCTTTATCGACGACGTTGACTCGCTCGACGTGGTGATAAGTTTCCCACCTATTCTTATTCTTCCTCCAATTGCTGGAATGGTCTGGCGACTATATATGGGATTACTACCATCACCATGAATGATCACCTCCTGGTGATTCCACCCAAATTTCACTACCTGATGTAGTGTTGATGCCACGGCCCCGACGGCATGAATCCATGGTCGTCCCAACAATAGATTGTAAGACGCCGGCACGTCTATCACTTGAAAATCAACATCAAACCAAGTAGGCCCTATTTTCAAACGTAAGCTAATTTTCCCAATAATAGACCTTTGAGAGCCGTCGAAAGCCTTAACATTGATGGCCCTATCCTTGATTTCATGCAACCCTTTTCCTAATGTCGTGAGTGTTACCAACGGACAAATATTGATACTGGACCCTCCATCAACCACGATCCTGGTAATAAAATAATCTTCGCACTGCACAGTGATGTGCAATGCCTTGTTGTGACTCAATCCTTCTGGTGGCAGCTCATCCTCGTGGAAGGTGATTCTGTGACTCTCTAACACTTGACCTACCACGTTCTCCATTTCTCCTCCAGTGATTTTGCTTGGTACATATGCCTCATTCAACACCTTTAACAAGGCATTTTTGTGTGCATCAGAACTCTGTAGCAAAGCCAGGATAGAGATCTGAGCCGGTGTTTTGTTTGGCTGGTCAATGACCGAGTATTCCTTGGCTTGTATTTTTCTCCAGAGATTATTGGGCCCGGCTTCGATGATGGCTTGTCGACCAGAGGTCTGCTTACTCGACTCAGACAAGTGTTGTGGGGGTATAAACCTTGCCAGTTCTTGTCATACCCTGAGCCGCAACTACTTCCCCGTACTTGGATTTTCCGTTTCTTCTTGCCTCGGCTGTGTAGTCCCATGGTATAGCTTTTGCATGGAATGGTGTTATGACTGTCATTGCTACTTGAATGGGCACCCTCACTTTTGAAGGTAATACAACAACTTCAAATGGCTCAGGTGCCTTTGTGGTCACAAACTCGACCTCAATTGATGTTGGCGTCTTTGCAGAGGCTGGCATTTTAAACTCAAGTGGTATGGACATGTTCACCTCAACATCTTCAGAAGGCTAAATTTGGACTACAATCAGATTAAGAGTGATCGTTGATTTCTTTGGATCGTCACCTTCCGTGATCAAATCGATTGATCCTTTGGGATCCCAATCGTCTTCTATTTCAATCATATGAATACCTCCACCCTTGTGGTCTGGTAGAGGGCTGTTGCAGACATTCGGAGTAGGTTCTTTTTCCATGATGATCCTGTTGTCAATCAAAGCATGGATCTTGTCCTTCAGAGAGCGGCATTCATCAAGGGTATGCCCCATCATTCCAGAATGGTATGCACAAGTTTTATTTGGGTTGAACCATTAGGAAGGGATTTTAGGGGTTATAGCAGGGATATGGGTTACATAAGCAGCAACTTTGAGTCTTTCATACATCTGGTCGATTGGTTCGGCAATGGTGGTATACTGTTTAGGAGGTCTGCGGTCGAAATTTGGTCGAGGTCTTGGAAAGTTTTGGCGAGCGGGAGGTGATTGGTAGTGGGATGGTCGAGTGTTGTAAGCTTGGTAGATGTGTGTGGGTTAGGAATATCTAGGTGAGACAGGTTGGTATGTAGGAGGTGGAGGTGATTGATAGGTAGGTGGTGGAGCTTGGTAGGAAGGTGCGGGTGTTTGGAAATTTGGAGTGGGTTGATATGTAACTGGAGATATCGGGTAGGTTTGGTATTTGACAGGTGATTTGGTTCTCTGTGCAACCATTACGACACTTACATCCCTCTTCTTGGACGTACCACCAGAATGTAGAGCCTTGTTGGTAGCCTGCAAAGCTTCAAAGTTAGTGACCATACCACTTTTAATACCTTCCTCGATCCTCTCCCCTAGCTTGATTATGTCAGAAAATTTCTGGCCTTCAATCAACATGAACCTCTCATAATACTGTGGGTCTTGAGCTCAGATGAAAAACCTGTTCATTTGTTCTTCTTCTAAAGCCGGTCTGACCTTAGCATCCTCTGATCTCCAACGAGTAGCATACTCGCGGAATGTCTCCGTGGGTTTCTTCTTCAAGTTCTAGATGTAGAACATATTCAGCGCATTTTCCATGTTGAACCTGAACTTATCCATGAAGTCGGACGCCATATTAACCCAGTTTGACCACTTCTTTGGGTCTTGGCTAATTTACCAAGATAGAGCTTCTCCTTTCAGAATTCTCATAAAGAGCTTCATGCGAATCTTAGCATATTTTCCTACTCCAACCAGCTTGTCACAGTAAGTCCTCAAATGAACTCTGGGATCCCCGGTGCTATTAAACATCTTGAACTTAGGAAGTTTGTACCCCTCGGGCAGTTTGACGTCTGGTTGAATGCAAAGGTCTTCGTAATTTAGTCCCTCGATCCCCTTGTTTCCTTCAATATCCTGAACTCGGCTAGTCAGTTTCTTGAGTTATGCGGCCAGATTCTTGATAATAGAGTCTTTTTCATCAGACTCATATGTGCTTGAGACGGGTTGAATGAGGTGTGTCATGGTTTCCAGATTGATGTGGGTGTTGTGGTGCATGTGAGGGTGATCATTTGTGGAGTTAAGTGGTTCAGGGATGAGCAGTGGGGTATTGTTTGAAGTGTGGCATGTGTCATAGTGATGATGGGGAGCAGGTTGGTTTTGTGGTTTCAGGATGTTTTGTGGAGGTGTGGGGTTTTGAGTATTGGGAAAGTTGACATCTGGGTTAGTGAGGGAAAACGACAATCTTTCCAAGTTTCGAACTTGGTCCAGTTCTTCTTGAAATTTCAACAACTTCTATTCGAGCTGGGAGGCACTTTCCTTGGAAACCTGAATACCCTGAGGAACCTCTACCCTTTCAACTGAGTTCTCATTCCTGGTGTTGCTCAAATCTTCTATTTTTCCTTTGCTCCGATTTCTGACGGGACTACGAGGAGGAGTAGGTGGAGGGCCCTTTGATCTTGTGGAGTGTGATAAGGATGCCAGAATTCAAGAACTAACTATTGGGGAGGGGAATAAACAAAAGTAAAAACAAAAAGGTAACAAGTTAGCAAGGATTATGAGAAAAAGAAGTTGCGATATTTAAACACATAGTGAGAGAATATAAATCGTGTCCTAATTTGGGAGCCTCGTTGTGCCCGAGGTAGTCCTAGCGACAAGTTGATTTGGAAAACTTATAATACTAAATGCCTCATTTTATTGATAAAAATAAGATGAATCCTGAAATGACACTAAAATAGCAGAAGATAAAATGTCACTAATGGCCATTGGCCTTATTACATTCAAGGCAAAAGGAAAGAAATCCTAACTACTTGGTCCCAGAAGGACCATCCCCAGACTCGGCATCTTTGGATCCGTCGAGCAGCTTCACCAGCTCACGAAGCCCCAATAACAAGTAGGCTCTGGTTAGGTGTCCACCTTCGTTTCCCTCAACATTCTGGCAGTCTTTGATCCTCTTGATGAATTTCCTTTCTAGCTCCACTAAACCCCGCTCCAAGTACCCCCAGTCGCTTGTTGGCGCTGACAGCCATGTCTTTCCACTCTTCAATTAGCTTTTGGTTGGCTTCTTGAATTTCCCAGTGCTCACTTTCGCATTCCCGAATCCTCTTGCGCAATTGGTTGTACTTAACCTGTGCTTCAGCTTTCTCGTAGATGATCATATGTCCTCGAACAAACCCGGGTTGACCCAAACCACTATGATTATCCTCCAGCCAGCTTGGATAGTATGGCGTATAACCAGAATGGTACCTGTCTAGCTCAATAGTATCCCTTCCCATGACAATTTTGCAATTCCATATGTGTTGGGCTTGGCACTTGTAAGGGCTGACACGTCTTGAAATTCGGCCTGAAAGTGACTCATCTTGTCGACCCTTGGTATAATCTGCTTCCTACCTGCCTGTCTCATGACTCGAAAAGGGACATAAGGATAAGTTCCTCTTAAACCGACGAGTATAAGAAACGGTGCATCCATAGATCGAGCAATGAACGCTTCAGTATGGAACCATTCGAACATCCATTTTACTTGGTCTTCTTTTAGATTTTCGAACAACTTTACCCATCCCTTGGCATCTTCTGGTTGAGCAAACATATTGGGCATGTAGTTCATTCGCCTTGGCTGATGGAGGGCGATATGATTATCCCAATCCCTACGCTGAATCTCTTGTCAATATTTGCCCTTTTGGAGGTGTTCCATAAGCCAGAGTTGAAGTAACAAGTTGCAACCCTCAAAGTGCTTGGCTCCCTGCTGACATTTTTCTAGGGCTCGATATATCTCTGCAATAATCATGGGCACTATGCTAAATGGTTGCCCGCCAATTCCCTCCATTAAAGTCTTGGTGACCATGGCTAGTCTGGTGCGGACCCTAGCCTTCTTCATAGGAAATACTACCATCCCCAAGAAGCAGACCATAAAGACAAAGACCCTTCTATGGATATGCCCCAATGATACGAGGGCGAACTCCTCAAGGTAAGTACGGTAGAACTTGCTATGACCGTACCTTTCGTACAAATATTAAAAGGGAATATACGATTCCTTCAGGCAAGTCAAGTCGGGATTTTTCTTTAGACCCCTCATTTTGAGAAAGACCCTACCCTTGCAATTTTCCGGCATCAACAAACCTGGAGTTTCCCACGTTATCCCAGCTAGTCCTCCTATTTCCTCAAGCAAAGGCATCATCTCAACGTCTCCATAGAGAAATACCGACCTATCACAATCCCAAAACAGAGTAGCAGTTTCAATAATTTCGTTGTTGGGTTGTATTTCAAGAAGAGAAGGTAAATTTCCCAAGTATTTTCGGACAAGGGTCTGATCACTGGAATGAAGATCTTCCCACCAGTTTAACAATTTCGGGTGGATGCAGGTGACCATGCCGAATCTGGGGACTTCATGCCTCATTTTCTGCAAAAGAAAAGTGTTAGGCCCTTACCCTCGCCAGACTCGACTATTTAAATATCAATAATTGGCATGAAAGCATTTAGTTCTCCAAATAACTGCACAGAAAGTGATAATGTCTGTTTGAGTTTTAGGGAAACCCAGTGGACTTTGGACAAGGCTATCTTAAAGAGTCATTATGCGGACAACATAACTGACTCGGCTAGGTTTGAATGCACAGTTAAACAGAGTAAGGTTTCTATGGGGTATTAGACTGGTACCCTTGAGCGTAAAACTCAAGAGGGAAAGGCATGGAACCGTTGACTACACCGTTGATCGACTGGTTTTACCGCTAATAAGCCTTTGCCAAATTTAGGAGGTAATGATATCGGAAGGGCACAACCATTCATTATAAGCGTTGTTATGGTATTTTTTTTGGAACGAGTGGAATATGATGTTGAAAATGCAATTACAAGAATTAAACAAGTTGTCATGTATTTGCACGTTCATAAAGTAATAATTACAATAATTGCTCATAATTACAAGAGTATTGAAGGAAAGCAGTAAAAGAAAGCATTAAAGAAAAGAAAAAAAGAGCCAAGTCAATTTTTTGCAATAGAAAGAGAGATAAAGACAATAAACCAAGGCAATAAAGAAGCAGTAAAGTCACAAGTAACATGAAATGGTAAAAGCCTAAACAAAATCCCCAGCAGAGTCGCCATGCTGTCGATGCCCCCTTTTTCTCGCGAAATCGGGTTTACGACATTTGGGCGGACAACTCTTTTCCTTTTGGGAATTGGGTTTTAAATTAAAGAGTCGCCATCTAATGATTATAGTGCATTAGATCACTAAGAAGGGTTTGAGTTGAAGAACCGGAGTTTGGGTAAGGGCTAGAAATTATCCCGAGGGGAAGGTGTTAGGCACCCCTCAAGATCCACTAGTGTGGTTCCTAGCCATGCTATAATTGTGACTTTAAACAACAAGTAATCAAATAAAGGTCTCAAATAGAAGGGTTTTTCACATAATGTTGCAAGTGAATTGAGAGTTTAAAGAAAAATAAAGATAGCAAAAATTTAAGAAAAATAATTTGAACAAAGATAAACAAGTAAAGGGGAAGCGGGTCCTGGGTTTATGAACAATATGGATCACCCCACACAACACTCGGTAACCATTTATACACATGGCGTTATTGCGTGGTCATCATATCCATATCTACCCTTTCCCACCTCGTTAAGGTATTAAATCACGGAACAATATCATTGCTTATTGTATGCTAGTACCCACCCCAATCCTATCAGTCTCGGAGGTATTTGGGACTACTAATCCTAAAGGGAAGGGAGATTTGGCTTTTTCAGAGTTTTAAAAGGACAAAATTCTATGGCGACAATCAAAACATATAAAGCATGTATGGGAGAACACATAACAATTAAAAGGGCTCAAACAGGCCTCCTCATTCAAAGAAACAAATTGTCTAGCATGACTTACAAGTACCGGTTATGGTCTGAATTAAATTTAGACGTTAAGGCGTGCTGATTTATCACATATTTCTCAGATGAGAAGTCCGAATTAGGCCTTCCCTGGTTGTAGTTTATCAAAGACTGACATGGTTAACTAATTACCTAATGGCTTGCCTAGGTTAGACCTATAGGCACGATATCTAACAATGCTTATACTGATTTTAATGAAGGCTTATTGATTATAGAAAACACAAGTTCTGCAGATTTTAGGCGACATTACTACTGATTTTAGACTTGTAGATGAAAGAGAAGAATCAGATTCAATTGGTTAATCCTATAAGCATGATTTCTAAGCATGGTTGGTTTTAAAATGATTATCAGGATGCAAGAATCTTATAGGCATGGTATCTAGGATGCAATTGGTTATTAATTTAACATATAGACTGTTTGCCTAATGACATATGTATATGAAGATGTGCAGGAACTTATAGACATGATTTCTATATGCAGAAGTGCATAAACTTATAGACATGATTTCTATATGCAGAAGTGCAGAAACTTATAGACATGATTTCTATATGCAGAAGTGCAGCAACTTATAGACATGATTTTTATATGATGAAGTGCAGCAACTTATAGGCAGGATTTCTATATGACGTGCATAAGTATAGAAACTTGTAAATAGTAACACCTATGAGCATGTTGTCTACCCTTTGCATACATAAATGACCCTCCCTTTTTTTTACCAGAACCCCATAAGTTATTGCAGAATATTACAGACCAGAATGAATTAAGAAAAGTAAAATTACATAAGAAATTAAAGATTCCAACCAAGGAGAGCCTAATTCAGAACCCAGGTCTGAAATATGAAATAAACCAACTTCCAAAGATCAGATTTCCAAAGCCTTCTCTTATCTGGGATGTGTCAAAGTTCCCAAGAGCCTCAAATGGACTCCGGGCAATGCTTACACCCCCAAATACATTGCAGAATTAGATTATAGTGCAGTGTGGAAGGGCCAGCCCTCAAATGTCCAAGTATAGAGGGAACTCAAGATCCCAAGCCAAGGCTCATAAGAGGGGGGGAAAACTTAGAGTCTAAGAATAAGTGTAAGTGCATAGAGGGGGAGTTGGGGGGGCCATGGCAGGGGGGGTCATGCCCAGCAATTAGGAGTTCTAGCACACCCCTGACCACCCTGTTAGACAAATCTTAGGAGTTAGGATCCATTGAGGATCAGGTTCAGACCTGGGCATCAATTTGGATACTTCCAGGCCATGAGCCTTAACTCAAATACATAGAAGGGAGTAGGGGTATGGGGCATTCACAACAAACAGCAGATGCAGAGAGAAGAACATGCATAGTCAATATTAAACATAAACAACAAAGTAAACAAGAATGTTAAAACTATAAAGTACGCACATAGGGGTGAAACTGAAAAGTTAAATTAGAACATACCAGTTTCAGGGAAATAAACAAGTAAAATAGTAGTCTTAAAAAAACCAAGTTGCATGCAAACAGTCCAAAGTATCTTAGAGGAGAGTAGAATGTTGCAAGAGTATTCAAATTGCAAGTGAATAATGTGTGCTCGAGTATTGAACTCAAAGAAGTACTGAATTGTAAGTGTGTGAGTAATGTAAGTTGAAGGTGTTGAACTGAAGGTTCAAGGTTGTCAGTGCAGAAGAGTCGTGCCCCTTTATAGTGCAGAAAACAAGTAAGAAAAGGTAAAGGAATAGTTTGCAATCAATCACATAGAATCTCCCTTTAGTTAAGGGATTCTGATTTCAAACGGGTAGGAGACAAATAAGGAAAGAAATTTGATTAAAATCTTTTCCAAAGTAACACAAAAAGGGTAAATACATTGGAGTTTATTTAAGGAAAAGTCCAGTGGTACACGGTTTGTGACAAATAAGGAAAGGGAATCAAGCAAAATTCAGTAAAAATCAAAATCACAGGCTTTGTTCGAATGAACCAAGTCAGGAAAATGTAAAGAAGGTTCAATTAAAGGAAAGTCAGTAACAATTTGTCAGGCCTTATTAAAAGGATTTCGAAATCAATCAATTACTGGCAAAAACCCTTTTGCACGAAGAAATTTTCATATATAAAGTACACAGATAAACAAGAAGGAGTTCTCATGCTAATTAGAAAAGACAAGCATAGAAAGGTTCAGAATCATAAGCAAAGAGTTTCAAATTCATATCATAGTACTTAGAATGAGTCTGATAGTCCGGGGTTCCAAAGTAGCACCCTAATCTAACATGCCAAAGAAACCCCCAAATCCAGTAAAACAAACAAAATTAAAGAACTCAACAGTAAACACATATAGTAGAAGAGCAAGGAAAACACAACAAGGATTAGTATGTGAGCATAAGAGTAACATGTATAGTAGACAAAGAAGAAGCAGAAGAACAACACATGCGTAGTAAGAAAGAAAATATAAGAGCATAATATATAGACAAACACACATAAAGGAAAGAACAGAAAGAATCATAAAGATGTTTTGAAAACCCTAAATCGAAAACAAACGATTTTGAAGAGAAAATTTGGGGGAAAATACTTTAAACATCCAGTAGAACACAAATATATCACAGATCTTAAGAAAACAAACAGAGAAAACCTCGAATAGCTTAGGGTTTCGGAGAAACCCTAGAAATGAGAAAGGCTTGGAAGAATGTCTGATCCTGAGTTGGACGAGTGAGAATCAGGCTCTTGAGGCTTGAATATACCAGAGCAAAAGCCGGAGAAGCCATAGAACCAAAGATCTGAGAAGATCTAAAAAAGAACCGTCGAGGTCAAGCTTCAAAACCTCGAACTCCCAAGGTCTAATGGTGGAGAGGGTTGACTATAGACCATGCATGGCTTGAGAAGCCATGAATTCTGGCGAAAGCACGATGGAAAAAGGGTCGAAGACGGTTAGGGTTCCGAAGAACTTTGAGAGAGTTTGAGAGACAATGGGATTCAAAGGTGGCTATCAGAATGAAATGAGGGATTAGGGTAGGTCGTTTGGGGTTAAAATGGTAAGGGAAATTATGGTCGTTGCTCAAAATGATCAACGACCTGGATTAATAATAGGAACCGAGCGGATTTTTTAAATTGGGTCGGTAGCTGGGTAAAATGAAATTGGGTTGGTCTAGTTAGAACTGGGTCAATTAGGGTTTAAATTGAAATGTAAAGTAGGCTATAATTGAATTGAAATGGGGCTAAATGTTAAATAGCCAGTTTTCCCTTTTTATTTATAAAAAATAGTAAAGATAATTTTAAAAGCAAATTAAAAGTACTGAACCAGTAAATAATATATAAATATTGATTTAAAAATACTGGAACCAATTTTATATTTATAAAAATGCTATTAATCTTAAAATAGACTAAAATTTCAATTATAGGCAATTTAGTCTTTTAAATACCGAACAAATTTGTAAAAAATATACAAAAATTACCTCAACTATATTTTGGTATAAACATGGGAATAAAAATAAGTTATTCACCAAAATAATAATCTTGGGAATAATTATTGGTTTTTGTACTGCTAAAATGGACAATAAAATGATTTTAAAAATCTTTAAAAAATTAGGAAAAATACCAAAATACTTGGGCATGCTTATATAGAATGTACATGTTATTTTGAAAGTATTTTGTATATATAAATATATAGGGGAAAATTGGGTATCAACACCAAGTCGTGCACTGCAAATATCTCCTTAGATGCATGTTGCTCTCTATATATTGTTTCACACCATCCTTCGTTGGGTACTTCATTATCTGATGAAGAGTCGACGACACCGCCCTCATGCTATGGATACACAGCCTTCCGAGCAAAGCATTATACCTCATGTCACCTTCGATGACATGAAATTTGGTGTCTTGTATGGTTCTGGCCATGTTGATTGGGAGGATGATTTCTCCCTTCGTCGTTTCACTTGCCATGTTAAAGCCATTCAAGACCCGAGATGCCGATATGATTTGATGGAGCAACCTGAGTTGCTCCACGACCCTTGACCTGATTATATGTACCGAACTACCTGGATCCACGAGAACACGTTTAACTTGAACTTTATTTAAAAGGGTATAAATTACCAGTGCATCGTTGTAAGGTTGAGATAAAGCCTCGATGTCTTCCTTGCTGAATGTGAGGGTGTCCTCGGGTAAGTAATCTCGAGTCTGTTTCTCCCTTGTGATGGATACTTTGGTATATTTGAATATTGGTCCCTATGGGACGTCGACTCTACCGATGATCATGTGAATGACATGTTGAGGTTCTTCAGGTTCATTCTTTGTGCCTGCATCTCTCTCCCTGAAGTGATTCTTAGCCCTATCACTTAGGAATTCTTGAAGATGGCCCTCATTGAATAACCTACACACTTCCTCTTTTAGCTGCCTACAATCCTTCATTCTATGACCATGCGTGCCATGATACTTGCATATCAAGTTCGGGTTCCTTTGGGAGGGATTAGTCTATATTATACTAGGCCACTTAGTATCTTTGATTCTTCCAATAGCCGAGACGATCCCTAATGCATCTGTGCTGAAATTTTATTATGATAATCAGGGGACCTCGGCGGGGCCGACATGCTTATCGAACCCGTTCTTGCTCATGAGTCCCTGAGAACCTTGACCTTGGTCACTTCTTCGATCGCTCCATGAGGTGTTGTGTCTCGGGCCATTGTTTCTTCGATCGGCATATGGTTGATACTGTTCTTTGTTAAATCTTGATCTCTAGTCTGTGTCCCTCAAGGGCTTGGTTGCGAATCTATTAGGATGAACTGAGCCCGAGGGGGCTTTCAACTGGTCTTCCTCGACCATAATTTTGACTGATAACGATTGTGCGCATCCGACCATGTCACAACTGGATATTCAATCAAGTTCTACTTTAGCTGTCGAGATGCAATCGAGCTTCTTTAATTCAAACTTTGCATAAAGGCCTGAACTGCCCAGTCATCAAGACTGGTAGTAATTCCATTCTTTCCATTTGAAATGGGGACCCGAACTCCCTCAGCCGAACGATCCAAAACTAGTTAAATGAGGTAGGAACTAGTCAATATAAGCTCACAAGATCGTAATCTAGCTATTGAAGAAATTTCCCAATCCTCAACACGAGTTTCCTAAAATCTGACCTCGAGCCCACGTGCCCGGATTCTGAAATTTTTTGAAGGAATTTATTCTCTATAACCTAAGGATCAATAATATATAATTTCTAATTCATTTCATAACAAATTTCGTGGTTAAATCTAACTTTTATTAAAACCCTAGGTTTTGCCCTAACCCCTTGATTTTAACTAAGTTCTAGTGTTTAATCTACCTAAGACACACGTATTAAAATAAGATTTAGCGGGAATAACTTACCTCAAGATGCTAGGTGGAAGTCTTCTCTCAAAAGCTCCCAAAATGGACAATGGAGGAGGGAAAAGTGGTAAAAATGACTTAGAACCCGTATTAAATGAAGCTCACTGCTTTAGCGATTTTCGCATCTGCGGTCAGGGGACAGCATCTGCGGTCCCGCTTCTTCAAAGAAGAGACCGTATATGCAAAAATGGGCCAAGCGGGCTAGGACCACTTCTGCGGCTTGGGAGCCGCTTTTGCGGTTCCTGGCCTGGCCTGCCTTGTCCGCTTCTACGATAGGAGGACTGCTTCTGTGGTCTCGCACCTACAGTCAACCAACCGCAGGTGCGGTTATGATAGAAGCAGATGCTTGAGCACTTATCCAAAAATTCCAAGTTTACACGAGCCTCATCCGATGGAAGCTCGGGGCTTCCGGGCCCTGCCCGAACATAGCAAAAAGTCTAAAATCATGAGACGGACCTACTCGAACCTTTAGAACACCCGAAACAATGCTAAATCCAAGAATCACCCCCTAAAACCAAATGAATCAAACATATAAATTTCAAGTTCTTAATTTTCCTCTAATGAGCCGAAACACACTTAAACTATCTTAAATGTTGTATTTGACCTGTACTGGGCTTCAGAACCAACATACAAGACCAATACCAATGTGATCAATCATTAATTAGTTTCTTTAAATCCTTAGAAGTTCAGTTTAACAATTTCTAGTAAAAATTCATTACTCGGGCTAGGGACCTCGAAATTTGATTCCGGGCATACGTCAGGTCCCATATTTTCCTACGAACCCTTCAGGACCTTCAAATCAATAATCTGGGTCTGTTTGCTCAAAATGGAGATAACCCACTTGCTTTGCCTCAAACTAGTATTTCTGTATACCTTTCACCGTCATAAACATGATGTTGTCACTTAATCTTTCTGAGTCTGAACTAATATCACAACATGAAATTTACTTCAATCCAACTAAGAAACATGAAAAGATTCTTCTCATGACCATAACTCGGGGCTATACCTCGAATCAAGATGGAATTTAATCACCTAATAGTTCATCTATTCTCTAGCAGACCCTTCTCGTCGCTTCCAATTCATCTAGATACATCTCGTGGTACTAATATACTCATCACATAGCCATCTAGCCATCACTTCCACCAATAGAAACACTATCGAACACGTAAGTTTAAAAAACTTACTCACACAATCAGCACCTTGGTGGTCGAGCTATAGGAAAAAATTCGGCCTCAAGTCCTCCAGACTGGCCCAACATCAACTCATAGGGATCACATTTCTGATCAGGGAATCACAAGCCATCGATGCACATCTGATACTGAGCGCTCATGCATGCATACGAACGCGTGGAAGGAATTTAAAGGGTTATATTTCAAGATGAATCAATGTCGCACGATAAGAATTTCAAGAATATGGAATTTTCCTAAAGGTTTTGTAGCCTCTCAAGGATAAATACAAACGTCTCCGTACCGATCCACGAGACTCTACTAAACCTGCTCATGACTCGTGAGACCTATGTAATATAGGCTCTGATACCAACTTGTCACGACCCTAAACCCGAACCCGGTCGTAATGGCGCCTCTTTTGAAGACAAGGCCAACCAATTAAACCCAATTCACTTTTTAAACAGTTAAACAACATAAAGCAATCTAAAACATGATTTAATAATACTAAGTAGCGGATAATATAAATAAGGTGCGGAAGTATAACCCAACACAGCCCTAAGTGGGGTGTCACAAGTCACGAGCATCTACTAAGGTCTAAAAATAGAGCTAAGCTCTGAAATAGGCTAAATACAGCCCAAGGACATCAAGAGGGAGAAAAGTAGTATAGTGGACATCAGCAGCTACCTCGCTAAACTCCACTGACTCTGCTTATGCTCAACCAATACCCGTTACCGGGTGTAAGAATACATGAATATGCACACAAGGTGCAGGGAGTAAAGTGAGTACTCCAACTTAGTGAGTAATAAAGGTAAATAAAAGCTGAGCAGTAAGAAAATACGTAAAGTACATCAACATGTTGTATAGAGTAGTACAAAACTAGTAAGAAAGAAATGAAGCTGTGAAATCTCTTCAAGCACCTTAGCTCAATTTAATCTTCTTTAAAATGACTTTTAAACAGTCAAGCAACTGAATGCAAAGCAATTAGAACACACAAGCACAGAAAATTCGCCCCTCGGGCACAAATACATAATTAAATAGATAAATGACAGGCAAGTAAAAAAAATAAGTAAGGTTCACCCCTCGGGCACAATGTCAACAAATCTGCCCCCGGGCTCAATCTCACATCACAATGGGTACTCGCGCTCATTGGGGGTGTGAAGACTCCTGGAGGGGCCCCTTACAGCCCAAGCGCAATATCAAGCCATCTTGTGGAATCACAAACAGGCTCTGGGCCTTATATCAATATCAAGCCACCTCGTGGCGTACAATCTCAGGCCCTCGGCCTCATTATCATAATCAGTATATCACTATTGCGGCGTGCAGCCCGACCAAAAATTATCCTCACAATACAGGCCCTCGGCCTTACTCAGTCAAAAATTATATAAGCCACTCGAGCAACAGTAAAACATGATGCTCAGCCCAAAATATCATTTAGAATATCATTTCAAGTGTTAAAGCAGAGTAAACATGGCTGAGTTTTGAACAATAGAATATAGCATGACTGAGTACAAGTTTAAAGTTAAAACAAAAATGTCAATAGAAATCCCCAAAGGGTTCACATAGTTGGCATGAGGCCCAAATATGGCATTCAGCCCAATACATAAGGATAGCAAATAGTTTCAATCAAATACGCAATGAAACAATCATTCGGGATGGATTACGTCACAATCCCCAATAGTGCACGACCCCACGCTCGTCATCTAGCATGTGTGTCACCTCAATATTGCACAACGACGTGCAATTCGAGTTTCATATCCTCAAAACATCATTTACAATCATTACTCACCTCGATCCGGTCCAAACTCTAGCCCGCGATGCCTTTGCCCGCACGAATCGACTTAGTACATTACCATTAATATATTCTAAGGGAACAAATCCCACTCGAAAATATTCAATTTACATCAAAATCCCAAAATTGCTCAAACCTGGCACCCCGAGCCCACGTTTCGGAACCCAATAATGAACATGTCAATAGAATCCTCATCTTCTAACGAGTTCATACATACAAATTTTACCAAAATCCGGCAATAATTCGGTCTCCAAATCAACAAATCTTATTTTTAAATTCTAAGCCCTGACTCTCAAATTTTTGGCTTCAAATCCCACTAATTTCATGTTTAAACAAGTAAGAATCAATATAGGATCGAGTATTAAGTCCGAAATTCTTACCTCCAAGAAGTTCTCTTGTATTCCTTCTTCAATTTGCTCTCCCAAGCTCCAAAACCGAGCCAAAATGGTGGACTATGGCCAAAAACGCGAAAATGACCTTTTAAGCATCCTGCCCAACGATTTCAATTCTTTTTCGCGAACGCGGTCAAAGCCTTGCGTTCGCAAAGCACAAAATTACTTTGACCAAATTTTCTCTTTCGCGATCGCGACCAACCCATCGCGAACGTGATGCTTTACGCAAACAGGCCTTCGCAATCACATTACACCAATCACGAGTGCTGTGAATAAAATGCCTCAGACCCAGCTGACCACTCTTCCTCTACGCGAACGCGGAACACCTCGCAAACGCGATGAATAACTTCCCAGCCTTTCGCGAACGCGAAGGCTAAAATCTCAGCCTTCTCCAGTTAACCCTTCACGATAGCGGCTCCCCTCTCGCGAACGCAAAGGTCAAAAGTCTACAAAACTGAACAACAGATTTCTGAAATTCCAAACTTCCTAAAATGGTCCGATTGACCACACAAAACTTACGCGAGGCCCCGCGGGACCTCAACCAAACATGCCAGTATATCCCAAAATCTCATTAAAACTTGTTCCAGCCTTCGGAACGCTCAAAACAACATCAAAATACTAAATTTGCATCGAATTCCAAGAACTTCCAAATTACGCTTTTGATTAAAAACCCAACCAAACCACGTCCGAATGACTTGAAATTTTTCACACACATCCTAATTGACACACAAAGCTACTACAACTTTCAGTATTCCATTCCGAACCCTATATCAAAATCTCAACAAACAATCGGAAAATACCAAAATCTCAATTTCGCCAATTCAAGCCTAAACCTTCCACGGACTTCTAAAATGCATTCTGATAATGCTCCTAAGTCCCAAATCACTTAACGGAGCTAACTATATCATAAAAATTTTGATCCGAGATTATATACAAACAAGTCAAATCTTGGTCAAACTTTTTCAAATTTCCAAGCTTCAAAGTGAGAACTGTTCTTCCAAATTCATCCCGATTACCCTGGAAACCAAAATTGACAATTTACCAGAGAACTGATGATCAAAGTGCAAAAGCTCAAAATGACCAGTCGGGTCGTTACAACATCGGCCCCTACCGGTCATCTGTATAAATTAAAGAAAATGTTATAATTGGGAATATAAATCCATATAAGTTGAGAGTTATTGAAAAAATTAACATGCTAGTCGTCTTTGATATATCCTCCCTCGTCCAAAAATTCTTCCTCTTCACTTATTTAATTTTCATCAGGTGATTCTTCGTCCTCATTTTCTATGATTTTTATTTCCTCTATATCAACTTCTTCTAATATGTGTTGAGGATGCTCCAAGTCATTTTTTAACTAATCATTCACCATTTGGTTAACACTTAAGGTATCATTTTTTCCCACTAGTAGGATTTCACTAGGTCGTTGTTGTTGTTTTTGTTGTTGAGGTATCATTTTGGTAAGAAACATATAGCACATTCTCAATTTCCACCCTACCAACAGGCTTAGTTTTGAATACAACCAGCCAATCATCCTTATCCCTCCATAATGGATATGGAGCATAATACACTTTCCTAATATTTTCTGCAGTTATAAAAGGATCATAGTGATTATACTCCGTCTTTTTATTAACCCCAATTATGTGGTAGTGGAAGTGTACATTTGTACCTCTTCTAGGTGTTGGGTCAAACCACTTTCATCAAAAAAGCATGATCTTCTTATTTGGCCAACCTGAATATGATAATTTTAGAATCTCTTTGATCACATCATGATAGCCATTTTCCCCATTCTGGTGTAACGACCCGGCCGGTCATTTTGAGAATTAGAGTCCTGATCCCCGATTAATTGCTTCCTCTATATCTTTTTTTACTATTGTGACTTTTCGGGAGGTTTCATTTTGGTTTTTGGAAGTGTTTGGGATACTTAGTCCCTAAATGGAGATTTAAGCCTTATGATTTGGACAATAGTTGTAAATGTGTGAAGACGACTCCAAAATGGAGTTCCTAATTCTGTTAGCTCCGTTCGATGATTTTGGGGTTCGGGGCATGTCCATATTGTGTTTTGGAGGTCCGTAGCTCATTTAGGCTTGAAATGGCAAAAATCATATTTTTGGAGATTAGGACCATTAGTGGAATTTTTTATATCGAGGTCGGATTTTGATTCCAATTGGAGTAGGTCTGTAATGATGAATATAACTTGTGTGAAAATTTTGGGACCAATCAGACGTGGTTTGTTTGTTTTCGACATCAATTATCGAATTTGGAAGTTTCAAGTTCTTTAAGTTTGAATCGGATGATTATTTTTGTTTTAGCATTGTTTATCATGATTTGAGGGCTCGAAAAAGTTCTTATGTCATTTTAGGATTGGTTGGAATGTTTGGTTGAGGTCCCAGGGGCTTCGGGTGTGTTTCGGATGCTCAATGGAATAAAAATTTTGGACTTGTGCATATTCTAATGTTTGTTGGTTCTAGTGTTTCGCACCTGCGGTGGTAGGTCCGTAGGTGCGGCCTCGCATAAGCAGGTATAAGGTTGCAGGTGCGTTTTTAGTCATGAGGGCAAGTGGTCGCAGATGCAATGCGAGAACCACGGAACCGGAGCTGCATCTGCGGAAGGGTGATCACATAAGCGGATTTGGGAAGGAAGCAAGATTTCGCAGAAGCAAACGTCTAAGCGCAGAAGCGCATCCGCATAGTTGGATAATTGTGCGCAGGTGCAGAGTTTAGGAAGTCAATGAAATTCCACAGGTGTGTATCTTTAGCCGCAGAAGCAATTATGTAACCGCGTGTGCGGTTTAACTAGCAGAAAAAGGGCAAATCAAGGGTTTGAATTCATTCTTCATTTTTTGACTTGAGAGCTCGGATTTTGGCAATTCTTTAAAAAATTTCAGAGGAACTTAGTGGGTAATGATTCCTAGCTCATTTTTGGTTGTATTCCATTAATTTATTTCATCATTTAGTTAGGGATTTGAGTTGGAAAATTGGGAAAAACTTGAGAAAAGTTCTTAGGTCGGATTTTGGTGTTTTGATCGAGATTTTGGTATCGGATTTGAGTAAATTTGGTATGGTTCGACTCACGAGTGAATGAGTATTCATATTTTGTGACTTTTTCCAATTCTAAGACGTGGGCCCGGGGAGGCTTTTTGGGTGATTTTTCCAATTTCTTGCCTTAGCTTTGATTTCATTAGCTAGATTAGTTTCTTGTGGCTATATCCATGTTATGTAATTAATTTGGCTAGATTTGGTCCACTCGGAGTTGGATATTCATGGGAAAGGCATTGTGATGGATTGATTTGAGCTTGGTTCGAGGTGAGTGGCTTTCCTAATCATGTGTGAGGGAACTCCACTTAGGATTTGGTACAGTTTGATATATGAGCATCGCGTAAGTGAGGTACACTAGATATGTAAATTTCTTGTTTAGTTTAGGACAGTACTCCTCCACTGTAGTCCTATAGCTACACTAGAATATGTAAAAGTATTAAGTTTTTTATCAGATATTTGTCATTGTTAGTAGTTAATGTTCATGCTTTTATTTCATATTTTAAAAGTGTTAGGCTTACATAGTCGTAGAGACTACGTGCCGTCACGACAGTTCATGGAGGGAGAACTTGGGTCGTGACACCTAGTTGCCTTCACCGCCTTTGACATACACCCCATTGTTATTGTTTTTTTATACTTGGAGCATTCCTCAGTGTAAACTTGTAACCATTCAAAAAATACTTAGACATAGTTGTAATCGTAGGTGCAAGTCTCCAAGATATATCTTTCAAAAACTGATTAACACCGTTGTTTGGATTATTGACCTACATGTAGTTTTAAATAAATCACAAGTGAGCAAGTATATTCACCAGTGACCAAGTATGTATATTCACATGTGAGAAAGTATGTAAGACACACTTGCACACTCTTTAAACTATGCCTCAAACGTAGAATATACAACATCAAGGACAAATTGACTCACGGGGTCACTGAGCTACGCGTTGAAAATTTTGTTAGTTGCATTAAACTATGTCAACACTTACTTAAGAAAGGGTTAAACTTCCGGACAATTTAGCAACACATGATTTGAAGCTGATTTGTACTCCACACTACTTAGGCCCCCTTTTTATCGATCTTTAGAACCTCGGCCTAGTTGATAAAATATGGATATTGGTGGATATAATGGATCATTCTCAATCATTACATTGTGCCAATTGGGCCTATTTCTAGCACATGGCACATGATTGTCGAAGTAGTAAGAACAAAAATGGGTATTTTCTTTTGCAAGATAGGCTCTGCATATGGATCCTTCAATCTTATTCCTCTATTTAACAAATTGTTTACACTTGCCGATATTCTTGGACATTGTCATATTAGATGACATCGTTAAAGAAAATTACAAGAATGAATCAAGTTTTGATCAATACCTCTTGAATGGATACATCCACCTGCATTGAATCGACCCTCCAAGTCGTGCCTCGTATACAAGGTGAATTCGAAGGTGTTTCTATCACATCAAAGAAACCACATGGAAAAATCCTTTCCAACTCATTACTGATTATAGGAACGTTCCAATTCATTTGAAATAAGATTTCTTCCCTTAATGTGGTAGAACGTAAGTCTTTGAAGAACAAAGTTATCTCTGTGATGGGTTTTTAGATATTTTCAAGCGAACCACAAAATGCAATAGGGATTAAATTTTCCATGGAGATATGACAGTCATGACTTTTCATATGAGTCAGCTTTCCTTCAATCATATCGGCATGTTTTTCTAGTTGCGAATCATAGCCCTCGGGCACCTTTAAATTTTTAATTCACTCACAAATCTGTCATTTTTTTGTTCCACTTTTTAACAAGTTTCCTCATCTAAAGGATGAAACTTAACACTGGGCGACCTTCTATTTTCATAGTGTCATATCATATGAAGAGTGGAATTCAACGATGCGTACAACCTTTTTAATCTAGGAATAAGAGTTAAATAATGCATCGACTTCAACAACCTTCTTCCCGCTGGACACTCGCTGGAAATAAGGTTTCTCACAACATTTACAACTTTCTAAATCTGAATTACCCTTATAATACAACATGCAACCATCTTCACAACAATTGATTCTCATAGACGAGAGTCCTAACTAGGAAACCAATTTTTTAGCCTTATAGAAATATTCAGGTAAGTTAAAAGTTGGGTCCACTAGTTCACTCATAAGGCCAATGAAAGAATCCATTCCCACTTGAGAAATATTGGTATTTGATTTGATACTTAATAATCTAACTGCAACAGTGTCAAGACCCAATTTCCAAACCCGGTCGTGATGGCGCCTCTCGTGATGACAAGGCCAGCCAACTAACCCAAATCGTCTCTTTAACAGTTATTAAACATAAATAAATAGATAAATACAGCTCAACAACAATAATAACCAGTATTTACAACCCAACACAACCCGACCGGGCCGTCACAAGTCACGAGCATCTAAAGAAAACCTGGACACAACTATAGGGCCAATAATATACAAGAAATAAATTCCGGAATTTTAAAGACAACGTCCGGTGCCGCGAACGCTGGCGGTCACCTTGCTCAGCTTCAATAGTAATACCTACAATCAGCTAATAACCCGCTACCGGGTGAACAATACCTGCAACTGCACGCGAGGTGCAGGAAGCAAAGTGAGTACTCCAACTCAGTGAGTAATAAGAATACATAATAACTAAGCGGCAAGAAATCACGTAAGAGCACTCCATCATGCTATATAGGACAGGACAACCCTTTGAGAAAACAGTAAAATCGTGAAAAAATCTTTTAGAAATATCTGGTTCAGTTAAAAACCTCTTTTGAAAATATCCTTTTCCAACAGTCAAGCATATGAATGCGATATTAGCTAGTGCAAGTCAGCACATAAGTCAGCCCTTTGGGCACAGTACTCCACCAACAAATCACACCAGGGTATCTGGTAAACAATGCAAGAAGTAGCATGGATGCCAATGAAATGAGAGTGCTGAATCTCATGACACATATTACAAACAGGAACCAATGCATGAATGCAATGCAATGCATATGACCGCTGCGACGCGCAGCCCGATCCATTTGGGTACCCGCGCTCACCGTGGGAATTCAAACTCCGGAGGGGCTCCTACAGCCCAAGCGCAATATCAATATCATACCGCTGCGGCATGCAGCCCGATCCATGCTCAGTCCAGAAATGCACATAAGCCACTTGGGC
The DNA here is from genome assembly GCA_026770625.1 of Nicotiana glauca. Classification (NCBI taxonomy): domain Eukaryota; kingdom Viridiplantae; phylum Streptophyta; class Magnoliopsida; order Solanales; family Solanaceae; genus Nicotiana; species Nicotiana glauca. The sequence goes on along the minus strand of MU673763.1, from coordinate 49,529 downwards.
AATATTCAAATAACAGTTCTCAGCTCAAAATGTCAATAATATGTTGTTTAAGTTTTCAAATCTTAGAAAAATAGCTGAGTTTGCAAAGTAGTATTAAAAACCCTTGACCGAGATCAAATAATATGCAAAGTAATGCGAAAACAATGATATCAATCCCTGAAGGATTCACATAGTTAGCACGAAGCCCAAACATGGCAATCAGCCCAATATTATGATGATAACAAGTAGTTTCAGTCAAATACGCGGCAAAAATCTACAATCGGGACGAACCAAGTCACAATCCCCAATGGTGCTCTACCCCACACTCATATTCGGTATGCAAGTCACCTCAATACAGCACTATAATGTGCAAATCCGGGGTTTGAAACCCTTAGGATATCATTTACAAGTATTATTCACCTCGAACCGGTTAAATCTCTAGCCCATGATGCCTTTGCCCCTCAAACCGGCCTCCACGTGCGTCGTATCTAACCAAAATCAGAGCGAATACATCACAATATGCTAAGGGAACAATACCCAATTGAAAACAATCGAGAAATAGCAAAAATCTCAAAACTAGCAAAACCCGAGTCCCGGGCCCACTTCTCAAAAAAATTACGAAATTCACACCACTGTATTCCTCGTCTCGTCTCGCCACGAGTCCGTACATATAAAATTTACCAAAATCGGAGTCCAAATGCCCTTTCAAATCCCAAATTTTCATTTCAAAAACCAAGCCCTAGTTCTTCCAATTTCTACCCAAATTTTCAAGAATTAAAGGTTGATTCTTCACAAAAATGACGTTTATAGGTCACGAGACTTACCTCCAATCGATTACCGTCAAAATCCCTTCAATTCCTATCCAAAAGCTCTCAAGAATGACCAAAAATAGTGGAAAAATGGGTTGGGTTCGCGGATGAAATGTTTTTAACATTCTGCCCAGATCACTGTAGCTAACTCTATGCGATCGTATTAGAGCCTTGCGATCGCATAGAACAAAATTTCAGGGCACTGTAGCTAACCCTATGTGATTGCATAGAACAAAATTCCAGGGCACTATAGCTAACCATATGCGATTGCATAGACAAAAATTCCAGCTCCAAATTTAACCCTATGCGATCGCATAAGTCTCCTGCGATCGCATAGAATAAATTTCCAGGGTCTCAAATTACTCTATGCGATCGCAACACTCCCTATGCGATCGTATAGCACAACAAAACAGCCCCCATAATTCCTTCTATGCGATCGCATGAAACCCTCTGCGATCGCATAGAACAAAAGTTCTATGCAATTTTTCTGCTGCATTTTTCAACTCCAAAATTCCTGTTAGCCATCCGAAATCACCCCGAGGCCCCCGGGACCTCAACCAAAAATACCAACACCTCTTATAACATCATACAAACTTGTTCCAATCATCAAAACACATCAAACAACACTAAAACTATCACATCACATCGGATTCAAGCCTAAGTTCTTCAAGAACTTCCGAAATAAACCCAACCAAACAACGTCCGAATGACCTGAAATTTTGCACACATATCACAAATCACATATCGAAGCTATAGTAACTCTCGGAATTCCATTCCGACCCTCGGATCAAAATCTCACCTATCAACCGGAAATCGCCAAAATACTAACTTCAACAATTCAAGCCTAATTCTACACCGGACCTCCAAAATCAATTCCGATCGCACTCCTAAGTCAAAAATGACCTCTCGAAGCTAACCGAATCACCGAAAATCACATCCGAGCCCTATAACTCATAAGTCAATGTCCGGTTGACTTTTCCAACTTAAGTTTTCCTTAAAGAGACTAAGTATCTCATTTCTTATCAAAACCAATCCAAATCAACTCTAACACACCACATACCGATAAAGAAACATGAAGAAGCATAAAATAGGGGAAATGGAGAAGTAACACATGAGACGACGGGTTGGGTCGTCACATCCTCCCCAACTTAAACCAACGCTCGTCCTCGAGCGTACTCAGATTTGTACTAGAAGCAACCCAATGGCTGAATGACCTTACCAAGCATAAACCCCGGGTGATCCCTCGTCACCCTATTTCGCATAGGTCCGGTAACACAATATAGCTAAAATTTCACAATCCATCTAAACCATAAATCGTAGGACCACATTGCACTTTCCGAAATCATACACAAGATCAGAACCTCACATCTATACTCAGAATGAGTCCGAACCAGCTGTAATAACCTATACATGCTACCTCCGCGAAATCACATGATATACTACATAATCCAAGCACTCGAAACGATAACTTCTATTCACAGTTGTTACCCACAACAACCAAATATCGATAGAAAACCTCGTATTTAGCTAAAGTCTTATTCCATCACTTTCATATACTGCCAACGATAAATAAATCAAGCGATAAACCGTAACCATTCCTCAGGTCACCCATACATGAAGCCACTTCCTTGTTGACTAATACCACAACAAATTTCCGGGCCAAACCTCGATATTAACCCTCTAACAAGCTGAAATCACATCTGTTCGCATTCATTAATGACTCCAAAGATCACCTCGAATTCAACACACCACCCTAGTGATACGACACCTCAATACAGGCCTAGGCCACAACTTGCATAATGCACGCACCATTAAGGAACGATCTGAACATACTCAAATCAGGACAAATGACTCAAACAGAAGAGCTGTACCTCAAGCTCATCAATACCGTTATAACACAAAGCTGAGACCCCATCTCACATCATAGAAATAGAGTACCTGAATCCTCCTCGAAAGTTCATAACTTCACGTGGCCTCGCCACAACGCGCGATCCTATCCAAACATTATTAGTAACTTGTTCAACACTTTCATGGGGTTCAAACTCGAAGTACATCCCAAAAGCATCTGCAACCATTTCATGGTATCTAGGACGTTGAATGTTATTTTCCACTGAACCACTACTTTCACCAACAAATACATTATGAAATACACCACCATTACCATCAACCTTTGATGTGATTCTTCGAGTTAACAAAGAATCAACCGATTAGGATCAACATCTTGAAACGAAAATGTAGTTTGTAGGTCGATTTCAAGAAATATCGTATCTCAAATTTTAGGACTCAAAATCTGATAAGGTGAAAGATGACGATCTGGACTATAAGAAAGAATATTTACTCATTCAAAACAAGTAAATATTGATGTTTTGCCAGTTCAATAAAAGTTATGATTCTATGATATCAAAAGAATGAATTTAGATCAAGAAACGTGTTCTTCAAATATCAAGAACTAAACAAATTCCTAAATCGCCACTTGGAATCAATTAACGTGATAAAGAAACACAACACACAATTGAAAACTAAATAAAGACTATCACCACCTTGCTTGGAACCAAAAACAAGGATAAAGAAGACAAATTAGAGAAAGACACTATTGTAAAACTAGGGAAAGCCTCAAAACATGAATTACTTTCTACAAGGCAAGAGGACCCTTTATATAGGCCTAGAGTCTCTTTTTTGATGACTACAATTCCTATTCTAATAAGAAAATAAAATAACTAAAGACAAGGAAAGTAAAATCCCTATTCCACAAGGAAAAGAAACTAGAACCCTACTAAAATAATTCTTATTCTAAAAGGAATAAAATAAATCCTATTTTAAGAAGGAAAGAATATTGACTTCTTAAAATCAATCTTGAGCTTCTTGAACTTCTTCCGCTTCTTGAAACTAAGTCCATGAGTTTGGACTTGACCTCTAAAACATGATCTTTGCCACAATTAATAAAATCTAACATAGATTCTTCGCTTACATCAACAGACCTATAGTAAATTATGTGCAAGAGTGAGCAAACCCCATCAAATGTAGGATACACATTCTCATTGGGCCTACTAATGGCCCCCAAATCAATTCTGATCATCCTAAAATAGGTAAATAACCTTTTAAGGATCAATAGTAACCTATCCATAACACATATCGTCAGTTTTTTAACAAACACATCTTCACATCCCACAACCAAGGAATAGTCTGCTTCTAAGAACATCCAACAACCAAACCTCAAGAATAGAAGAATCCCCATATTTGATGCTGACTCCACCAACTCAAATGAATGACACATCACTCATGCACAATTATCTTATGGAAAATACCCACATAAACCTTCCACAACGAGTAGCAAACCTAAACATCAATAGTCATGTGATCTCGATAGTCTTAGTCAAGCATCGCATATCAATACACCAAGTGTCTTCTATAACGTACATCCTTCTCAAGCAACATAAGATAGTGCTAGCATCCTCTAAACGCCTGAAATCCCCCATGTTGTCTTGAACTTGTAACCTTATTTTAAAGTCTAAACTGCAACCTTGCTCGTAGAATCCCAATCCCAATCCCACACGGCGCACCGCATCTATCATGCTATCTATGAAAGTGCAAGAATCTCACAATCATCTTTGAATTACAAACACCTCATGAACCAAGAACCTTCCATTTAACTCAATCCAAGAGAACATTACCATACGCAACCAACCTTATGTACTTGTAGAAAACATCAATCTTAAGCCGTGATCAAAACTGCCACGAACTATTTGGAACCCATTTGCATATAATCAAATCTTCAGAACTGATTTCCCTCTAACTCAACCAAATCACGCACACTGCCAAACTTAAAAGTAACTCAACCAGAAATGTTCTCTCTGAAGGGACCTACTACGAACCCCGAAGATGTTTCTTGCATCTATCTAATACTTCCATATTAAGTCAATATTAATATAAAAATATTGCAAGTCTAGACACCATCCACTATTGATCTTATGTCCTATCCATACACAAATCCAAAAAATTCTCAAATACCACATATGTATATTGAATTCATCAGAACCATATCGATAGTCGTACACTCCGCTCGATTCTTCGATACACATCCAATGCACACCAAACAACATGTGTTGCACCAGCACATGAATATCCAAAATAAGCAACCAAGCAGTTTATTTTCCTTGCACACTACATCCCCAATGAATATCAACCCTAAATCATCCTAAGATCTCTATATACCCGTAAAGTATAGTACACCCTCCACCTAGCAAATCCCTTCCTTGAACAATCCTCGTAGATACCCGCTCCAAGTCATAACTAATCCATAAGCGTCCAGAAACTAATATAACACATGATCATATGATCCGATGGTTGATAACAGACTCCCCCACTTGGCTCGAAATTGTATAACACATCGTCTATACCCATAATACATGTCCTTCATAGATGCCCCAATATCGCACTGTTAATCATCTAAGTTCTTCGTAAACTCGTGTAATATTGGTCATAAAATAGTCCAAATATTCTGCCAAGTACATACTCATTCCCGCGACCATCGTGTGAACCTTATCAAGCGATCTGATCTCTAATCGTAACATATGTGTCTCACTGGATAGAATGGAGAAATCTTCATAGAAACTTCATATGAATCACACAACCTCAGACCTCCTCGTATGAGATAACCCAGCTACTTAGCCTCTAACTGACATCTTCCCATGACCCTACCATGTTCACAACAACTAGGAAACCAATTAATGCTCTTGAATATACAATTGTCAAAAAGATACAAGAAACAACTTCATTCCTCAAATGAACAACTAACAGACCCACCAACACACACACACACACTTCTCAAAAATGTACAACACTTCGAGATGATGATCAAGTAACCACATATCTTCGCATCCCATATGCAAAATCACAAGCCATCGGTGCATCATTAATACGACCACTCAATATCACACACAAATTGAAGAGAAAGAATTAGGAGATTTAGGCTTCACGCTGAAACAAGGTCGTGCGATAAGGAAAAAAAAGTGAAATTTTCTTAGATGCCTGTAACCTCTCAAATATAAGTATGGGCGTCATCATACCAATCCGCAAGAGTCTACTGGAAATTTCTCGTGACTCATAGAAGCTATGAACCTAGAACTCTGATACCAACTTTTCACGGCCCACAATCCTACCTAGTCGTGATGGCAACTAATCCCAACATGCTACGTAATCCAACCAATATATCTCACTGCAATACTGAGAAACGGACTGCGATAATGAATATAATAATAAATAATTCAATACAACTATCCCAAGGATTGTGCGTAGTACAAGTCATGAGTCACTATGATTTAAATTTACAAAACCGATATGAAGAATAAATACAATAAATGTTTGAAGGTTACATAAATAGAAATGAAGTCTTAACAAGAGGTAGCTTGAATCTAGAACGCAAGTATGTCTTCAATGCAGTGCTTCGTTTTTCACATCTACTCAGCTCCAAGATCTACACGCAAGGTGTGAAAATGTAGTATGACTATAATCGACCACATATACTCACTAAGTATCTTAACTAGACTCGGTAAAGTAGTGACGAGGTTTTAAGTCAAAAGATACTTAATTATTATTTTACCCGAGAAGATGATAAATAGGATAACAAGGCAAGAGATATGAAAAATAATAGTAAGAGCATCAACTGGAGAATTAAGGAACAAGTTAGCAGAACAAAAAACAAGGACATAACTCTATGAACTATCCATATGAAGGAAAACAACGATCATAATACGCATTAGGATCACAACCAGATATTCATAACAACATTGTTGCGACGCGCAACCCGGTCGCAATATCAATATAAATATCATTGCAACATGTAATCTGATTCATATATAACTACAATATTGTTGCGTCGTGCAATCTGATCCATATTTAAATTAAATATTATTGTTGCATGCAACTCGATCCATATATAAGTATAAATTCACTTGTGGCATGCAACCCCATTTCAATATAACAGTTCATATGAAATTATCCAATAACAACCAAGCACGGGAAAGTTTACAACATAACACCAAGAAAACGAGCATGCAAAATTCAACTAGGAAATACAAAATCAAAAAACGTAAGATGAGAAACCGAGTGCCCAAGAGCTAGTCTCACGAGTCAAAATTATGAGTTACTCTTCGCGAGCGTGTCACGACCCGGACGGTCATTTTGAGTATTTCAGCCCTGATCCCTGATTTATTTCCTTCTCTATGTTGTATTATGGTTATATGACTTGTCGGGGGTGTTAGGTTTTGGTTTTGGTTTGGGTGAGTTTCGAAGTTAAATGGGACCCATTGTCCCTAAGTTGGAGGCTTAAGTTTAAAGAGTTGACCGTAGTTGAATTTTGTATAGATGACTCCGAAATGGAGTTTTGACGGTTACGGGAGCTCCGTATAGTGATTTTGCACTTAGGAGCGTGCCCGGATGTTGATTTGGAGGTCCGTAGGTTGTTTTGGTTTGAATTGGTGAAAGTTAGAAAGGTGAAGATTTGGAAGGTTGAGAAGTTTGACCGGGAGTTGACTTTATTGATATCAGGGTCAGAACCCGATTGTAGAAGTTGGAATAGGTCCGCCATGTCATTTATGATTTTTGTGCAAATTCTAAGATTAATCAGAGTTGATATGGTATGATTCAGTGCTAGTTTAGGAAGTCGAAAGTTTATAGTTTTAATAAGCTTGAATTGGGTTGTGATTCATTGAATTAATATCTTTTTATGTGATTTTTGGCCTCGAGTAGGTCCGTTATGTGTTTTGGAACTTGTTGGTGTATTCAGTCGAAGTCCTGAGGGTTCCAAGTGTGATTCAGATTGAATCTGAAACAATTTTCATATTGATCATTTTGCTGAAGCATCAACCCTTCTAGTGTAATTGAACCTGCGGTGGGAATTTCCACAGGTGCAGACTCGCTAGTGCGAGTGGGAAAGTGCAGAAGCGGAAAAGGGAAATCCAGGTCTGGGCTCGCAAGTGCGGATACCTAGGCACAGGTGTGCCTCCGCAGGCATGGAGTTGTCTTCCACATAAGCGGAATTTTGGAATGGCCTTGGGCAGGACCGCAGGTGCGATCAATCTCTCCGTATAAGCAAGCTCGCAGGTGCGATCAAGTGGTCCATAGAAGCGAAACCTCATGGCTGAAGCTGGAATCACACCTGAGATGGATTTTCCATAGATGCGGCCCTATGCCCTCAAATGCAGAATTACTGGGTAGAAAAGGGCTATGTTCGAGGTTCGATCTCAATTTTATTTTTTGACCTAGAGAGCTCGATTTTTGACAATATTTTGAGAGAGTTTTAAGAAATTCATCGGGGTAAGAGATTTTAACTCCGTTTTGGATATGTTACACGAATTCCTTGTTATTTTCATCATTTAATTACTGATTTTAGTTGGAAATTTGAGAAAAATTGTGAAAACTTCTTAGGCTAAATTTGGTGATTGAAAGGATATTTCAAGTTGATTAATTCTTATATGGTTGGACTCGTTGTCGAATGGGTGTTTAGATTTTATAATTTTGGAAGGGTTCCGAGATGCGAGCTCGGGTTGACTTTTTATTTTTCTTTGAAGATCATAACTCTATTGTTCAGAATAGTTTCCAATAGTTTATATTTATAGTATGAAATTGTTTTGGTTAGATTTGAGCCATCGAAGTTGTATAATCGAGGAAAAGTCTTACTAGTGGATTGAGTAGCGTGTTTTGACGTAAGTATCTTTCCTAACCTTGTATGGGGGAATTAACCCTTAGGATTGGTGTTTTTTGTGTTAATTGTGATATGTGGAAGCCATGTATGCAAGGTGACGAGTGTATACACGGGCTAAATGTGACAATTGATCGATTTTAGCTATGTAAATTCCTTTCACGCTTTTAATTGAGTTACCATAATATGTTATATCAATATTTTAGTCTATCTTCACATGATTTACTAGTCTTACCCTCTCACTTGTCATTTGCCTTTACATGCCTAGTTGAAATTATCGTTTACTCTATTCCTATCCATTACTTAACTATTGAGCTCCTTAATTGAAATTGTAAATTCTTGGAAGATCATGTTGTTAAAATTGTTATTAAGCTATAAAGGTTGTGATTCACATTGAGTCAAAGTTGTTAAGTTGTGAAATACTATTCTTGTTGAGTTGTTTATTTTTGGTTGTTATTGTTGAGACTCTTGTGAACATTGTGGTTGAGCCATAGGCTATTTATTGTGGAAACACCATTGTTGTTGACTTCTTTGGCAAGTCATGATATTGGGCATTTGAGGTGTAATTTGTGATATGTTGTGATATTGATACGCATGCGGTGATATAAGGTTTTGGGGTTGAAACACAGGAATTGAGATAAGGCGGGCTTGATACGCGTGTTGCTAGTAGGGGAATTACTTGAAGCCATGCAATGTGATAAGGTCAGCTAAAACGTAGCAAACTATTTTAGAAAAAATGATTTTCAAAATCTAAATGCAAGGCTCCCGCGGTGATAGAAGGAAAGATTGTGAATTGTTTTGTAATTTCAGACTACGAGGTGGTACCACGGTAGTGATTCTTGTTGATACTTTTCTATTACTTCACTTGTGTTTTGTTGCTTTGTTTCTGTGTCATATAATTCCTTGTTTTCTTCCGTGATGCATTATTTTCCTTAGTTCATTGTACCTATTCTCAATGTATTTCTTTATTATTTCATTTATATTGTTATCATATTTACATTATTATATACCTGTTCTTTTTGTCATTTATTCCAGTAAGGCCTTGACCTGACCTCGTCACTACTCCACTGAGGTTAGGCTTGGCACGTACTAGGTACTGTTGTGGAGTACTCATACTACGCTTCTGTACATCTTTTTTATGCAGATCCAGGTACCTCCTACCAATTCGGACATTAGAGAGAGAAGCCCAGTGTCAAAGACTTCAAGGTATACTTACCGGCGTCTACAAGCCTTGGAGTCGCCCTCTATGTAGTCTATTTCCTTTTCTTTCCATTTTATAGACACTAATGTATAGGGATGTTCGATACTATCTTTTAGATCTTGTGACTTGTATTCGTCGTATTTTGTGAAAGTGTAGTCTGTAGAGCTACGAAGTTTCTTTATATGATGGTTGTCTAGATATTTGAGGGTTTTTATAATTTCGTAGTTATATTTTGCATGTATGTTAGGCTTACCTAGTCTTAGAGATTAAGTGTCATCACGACATATTATGAAAGGAAATTGGGATCGTGACAAGTTGGTATTAGAGCTCTATGTTCATAGGTGTTACGAGTCACAAGCAGGTTTAGTAGAGTCTCATGGATTGGTATGGAGACGTCTGTACTTGTCTTCGGGAGGCTATGAAACTATAAGGAAAAGTTTCATTTCTTTGATCCTTATCGTGTGAATTTGTTGACTATAAAATTCTAAAATCTCTGTATTTCTATTCTCTCACAGATGGTGAGGACTCACATAGCTGGATCTAACGATCAGATCACCCCGCCATCCACTAGAGCCATGAGAGGCCGGGGCCGGGAGAGAGGCCAGGGCCAGGAAAGAGGCCAGGGCCGGGAAAGTGGTATAGCTAGATCACCTGCCCAAGCTAAAACAGAGAAGCCACCAGTAGCTTCAGTTGGGGAGCAGGCACTTGAGATGCCTATTATTGCCCCTGCACTTCCAGAGACCCTCGCCCAATTTTTGAGCATGTTTGGTACTCTAACTCAGGCAGGGTTGATTCCACTTTATCCTGCCATATTTTAGGCATGGGGAGGGGCACAGACTCCCACTGCTCGTATCCCAGACAAGTGGGTTTAGTTTGACCAGGCCCCAGAAGTCATAGCAACATCGTCAGTTGTCCTAGTTCAGCCCAAGGTTAGGGCAGCAACATCTGAGGGGGACCAGCTTAGGCTCAAGAGGTAACATAAGTACCACCCCTACTTTTAGTGGCTTAGCTTTAGAGAATATACATGGTTTTCTAGTGCCACTGTATCCTCTGTACTATGGGTATTGTGGAGACGAGTGGAGTTGTTTTCACTATGTTCCATCTTAAAGGAGTGACTATCAATGGTGGCGAGTACGAGTTGGGTAGCCTGGTCGTGGCAGCTTCACTTACCTGGGATTAGTTCTCAGAGATGTTCATGAGAGAGTTTGTTCCCCAGAGTCTTCGGGAAGCATGGCACGCAAAGTTTGACCAGTTGCGCCATGGTGTTATGACCTTATCAGAGTATGTTGTCAAGTTCGGCGAGCTGTCTAGACATGAACCAACCTTACTCCACAGTCAGAGAGCGGGTCCATCAATTTATTGAGGGTCTCAACCACGGTATTAGATTTAGCATGGCTCGAGAGTTAGAAATTGATACGCCATACTAGTACGTGGTGGATATCTCTCAGAAATTGGGGGGGTATGTGGGGTCGGGAGAGAGAGAGAGGAGAGAGAGGCCATGAGGCCTTGAGATTCTTACAGATATAGTGGTGCCCATGCCCCAATTGCAGCATGTCATGGTAGAGGCCATGTGAGCCATCCTGTTCATTAAGCACTCCCATCTTCCAATGGTATTTCGTCTACTCCCAGGTCTCAGGTTGCCCATTATACGCTGCCACTGTCCAGTGCACCTCCTACACGTGGTGCTTTCAGTGGTCAGTTCAGCCAAGCTGGACCGAGCCAATTTTAGCAGCCACGTCCTCCGAGATTTTGTTTTGAGTGTGGAAATACTCGTCACATGGTGAGAGACTGACCAGAACTCAGGAGGGGTGCTCCTCCATATACCACTCAAGCTCCACGTATTCCACAGGGTCCTCAGACTTCTTAGTCTGTGGTTACTGCACTACTTTCCACTCCACCTACACAACTAGCTAGAGGTGGAGGTCGTACGGGTAAGGGTTGCCCTAGAGGGGGAGGCCAGGCCAGATGTTATGCTCTTCCGATAGGACGAAGGCAGTTGCATTATACTTAGTCATGACAGGTATTATTCTGGTTTGTCATAGAGATGCATCAGTCTTATTTGATCCAGGATCCAATTATTCGTATGCATCATCTTACTTTGCTCTGTATTTGGGTATATCCCACGATTCTTTGAGTTCTCCTATTTATGTGTCCATGCATGTTGGAGATTATATTATTGTTAACCGTGTGTATCATTCGTGTTTAGTTGTTCATGGTGATTTTGATACCAGAGTTGATCTATTGTTGCTCAATATTGTAGATTTTGATGTTATTTTGGGCATGCACTAGTTGTCGCCCTATCATGCTATTCTCGATTGTCATGCCAAGACGGTGACACTGGCTATGCTAGATTTGTTGCGGTTGGAGTGGAGGGGTACTTTGGATTATGTTCCCAGAATGGTGGTGTCTTTCTTAAGGCACAACAGATGGTTAGAAAGGGATGTGATGCATATCTAGCCTATGTAAGGGATGTTAGTGTTGATGCTCTCACTGTGGAGTCAGTTCCGATAGTGAGGGACTATCTAGACGTATTTCTGACGGATCTTCCAGTCATGCTGCCTGATAGGGGTATCAATTTTGGTGTTGATTTATTGTCAGGCACTCAACCCATCTCTATTCAATCGTATCATATGGCCACAACAGAGTTGAAGGAGTTAAAGAAGCAGGTGAGAAAGTTACTTGATAAAGGTTTCATTCAGCTCAGTGTGTCACCTTGGGGTGCTCCGATCTTGTTTGCAATGATGAAAGATGGTTCCATGCACATATGTATATATTAATGACAGTTGAACAAGGTTACAACGAGGAACAAGTATCTATTGCCATGCATTGATGACCTATTTGATCAGCTTCAGGGTGATAGGTTGTTCTCCAAGATTGATTTTCAGTCAGGCTATCAATTGAAGATTCGGGATCTGGATATTCCGAAGACTGTCTTCAGAACTAGGTATGATCATTACGAGTTCCTTGTGATGTCATTTAGGCTGACCAATGCCCCCGCAGCATTCATGCACTTGATGAATAGTGTATTCTAGCCCTATCGTAACGCATCTATCATTGTATATTGACACCGTATTAGTGTACTCTCGGAGCTGGATGATCAAGAGCATCACCTGAGGATCATGCTTCAAACCTTGAGAGGAAAGAAGTTGTATACAAAACTTTCAAAGTTTGAATGATAGCTTGATTTGGTGGCATTTTTGGGTCAAGGTAGATCCGAAGAAGATTAAAGTAGTGTAGAGTTGTCCCAGACCATCTTCAACTGCTGAGATTCGAAGTGTTCTTGGTCTGGCAGGGTACTGTTGTCGATTCTTAGAGGGTTTCTTATCTATTTTTGCACCTATGACCATATTGACCTAGAAGGATGCTCTGTTCAAGTGGACCAATGAGAGTAAGGAGAGATTTCAAAAGCTCAAGATTGCTTTGACTACAACCCCAGTGTTGGTGTTGCCTACGGTTCGGGGTCGTACACTGTGTACTGTGATGTGTCACGTATTGGCCTCGACCCGGTATTGATTTAAGACGGTAAGGTGGTTGCTGACGCATCTAGATAGTTGAAGGTACATAAGTACTAAACATTTCTTCATGACTCGTTACTTAAAGCCTATGCTCTGATATCAATTTTGTCACGACCCAATTTAGGAACACGACTGACACTTTGGAGCAAATGCCCCAAGTATGCCTCATCGGTATTTTATAGAACATCGAACATAGTTACTCTATTTTTGGACTATCTAAAAACTTTCATGTCTCAAAATCAACAACCAAACATCATAATAGTAATCCAAACTATAGTAACTTTATAAATTAACCAAAACAAGTCTCAACCATTAATAATTCACTCACTAACAGCCAAAAATACTAATTTATCTCAAAATTCAAAAAGAAAGTGCAATATTCAACATAGGTCTATAATAACGAAAGAATACTCATGACACAAAAATAATGACTATGGAGCGACACTAATATTTTAAAGAAAAGACCATAACAATTATTAAAATTTCTTGCCCACGCGAACAAATACGGAGCTCACCAAGACCTATCTACTTGTGCACTCTAATTAACAAAATTCTCGCCTGCGTCAACTGCTGTCTCTGTATGAAATATAACGGGGAGTGAATCGCTAGATCAGTAAATAATAACACTTAACCACAATAGTTTTTAATCGGGGAGAAGTCAGAAAACATGCTTGTATACAAATAATCAAAACTATCATAAAAATAAAATGCCCTCTCAAAAAAGTAAATATAATGTCTATTCATGTGCTTCCTGTAGCAGAAATCAATTTAATAAACTCGATAAATACTGTATCATAGCAAATCTTTATATTTGGGAAGTTTCCAAGAAAGGATCATGTAATCTCTATCACTGTGTGAACCATTTCATAAAAAGAGTCAAATATAATTGTAGGTGTCTGCCCGAGGAAAAACTGTAATTGTACGTTAGTTCTATCTTTCCACTAGCGAGGGTTATAACTGTAGCCGGTAATTTATAAATACAAGATACACCATGTATAACGAACCCATCGTTAGCTACGGGATCCTTCAAAGTCTCCTCCCATTTATACTTTTCTTTGTAAACAGTAAATATTCATATGGAAGCATTTTCAAAATAGTACAGAGCATTTCAATTCTTATCAAGTCATGTGATCTCATTTCAGTAACAGTAATCGTATCACAAATAACGGTAAAATATTTCTAATAACAGTGAAAATATTTTAAATAATGTAAACATCTCAAGTAAAGTGTTCAGTGCAATATCAGGTAAAGAACTAGTCCCACATGAAATTTCAAATATTCGGTAACAAATATTATTTTCAAAATCATGCATAAACCATGCAGATTATAAAAACACAAATTGCGGTAATATTACTACTCATAGTACGCGTGCCGAAATACTAAACGGGTCACCTCAAGCAATCGGTAGGACTTCCTTCAATCAATCTATAATCACATCATATTGATCTAGTGTTAACTTTCTTGTATAAGCTAATTCGTAACTAATTCAAAATATCCTCCTAGGTTTGAACGTTTGATTCTCAATTTATCAAGTTGAATATTGTCCATGACTACCAAATAGTCCTATCCTTTAATTGTATTCTTTAAGTCTCAGTAAATTTTTGGGACTAACAAAAGTTGTTGCAGCAGATATATTCTTCGAAATTAATATTATTATTTTAGGTTTTAAAGATTCTCATCCTTGTTTAAGCATTAATTGCCAATGTCATTAGCAGGATGGACTTCTATGGTGAATTATTCACTCAAACATACTCCACTACCTCTATCCCTTTGTGGTATTCAATAATCTATTCACAATCTATATAAATTGTTAAATTTTCAGGAAAAATACTTATTAAAATCTAACTTTTTTCAACTAATCATCAGAAAAATCTAAAAAAAAATTCTTGAGCATGATCGCATCCAATTCAATTAGCACTCACTAAGTTACCAATATCACTATGTAACTGAAATCATGATAAATCAAAGATAACCAAATCATTGAAATAACAAGATATATCTTGAATTTAGAAATAAAATTGATTAGAAATAATTATATTGAAGTACCAGATTGCTAGCAGTAGCAGTTGTGAAACTCTGCTTGATTTTTCCACTTACTTTGGAAGCAGAACCTCTCGTTGCTTTCCTCCTCCTTCTTTTGTGCTTTCTTTATTTTCTTGTTCTAACTTTGTTAGCAGCAATTGTTGTGTTTTCCCATCCCTAAGACCCCTTTTCTTTTGTTCCAATGGGCTTTTGCCCATTCTTTTATTTGACTAGGTTTTATTTTATTTTTCCTTTTTTTGTTTCTTTCTTTTCTTATTCTTTTTTTTTTATTTAATTAGTTTGATAATTATCAATGTGTCTTTGTTTTAAAATTTGGGATATTACATCCTTCATACCTTAAAAAAATTCATTCCGTAAATTTAATTCAAATATGTACTTGTAGATTGAAATAAGTGGGAATACTTCGCTTTCATATCTTTTTCTACCTCCCAAGTAGATTACTTGCCTGTCAACTATGGCCATCAACTCCTCCTCCTAGGATAACTTCTCATCAAGCGGTATAGTAGGTTCTTCAAGCACCTGAGATGAGCCTAATATACATGTTTTAGCATTGAGACATGAAACACTGGATAAATAAAAGACAACTCAGGAGGAAATGCCAAATGATAAGCCACAACTCCCACTCCGTCTAGTATCTCATATAGTCCTATAAACCTGGGGCTCAACTTGCATCTTTCCCAAAACTTCACCGTATAGGTAATGCTTCTAAATTTTTAAAGCAAATACCACTGCAGCCATCTCCAAATCATGTGTAGGAGAGTTCTGCTCGTGCTTTTTCAATTGTTTCAAAGCATAAGCTATAACACGACCATTTTGCATGAGAACACATCCTAATCCCACCAATGCATCACAGAATACTAGGAATCCTCCAGAACTCGATGGTAAGGCTAATATTGGTATAGTTGCCAGACACATTTTGAGTTTTTGAAAGCACAACTCACATTCCTCTGTCCACTGGAACTATGCATTTTTCTATTTTAGCTTAGTCGGTAGTGCTTCTATTATGGAGAAATCCAGCTCAAATTGTCTATAATAGCCTGCAAAGCCTAAAAAACTGCGAATCTCTGTAGGAGAAGTAGGTTTTGGCCATCTCTGCATAGCTTCTGTCTTCTTGGTATCTACAAGAATTTTATCTTTGGATACAACATGCCCTAGAAATGTTGTTGAGTCTAGACAAAATTCATACTTTGAGAACTTATCAAAAAGCCGATGTTCTTGCAATGTTTGCAACACAGTCCTCAAATGATTCTCATGTTCTCCTTGTCTTGAACACCTTATTCATTAAATCTATGAGTGCAGCTAGATCATTAGTCAGTTCGAAAGGCATCACAGGAAACTCATAGTGTATGTACTGAGTTCTGAAAGCAGTCTTTGAAATATCTTTATCTTTGATTCTAAGCTGATGATAACCAGATCGTAGGTCAATCTTTGAAAAGTGGGCAGCTCCTTGTAGCTGATCAAGCATGTCATCTATACGAGAAAAAAGGTATTTATTACATACTGTTATCTTGTTCTACTGCCTGCAGTCAATGAATATTCACAAAGATATGTATTTCTTCTTTACGAACAATATTGGTGCACCACATGGTGATAACTAGGTCTGATTAAACCCTTATCTAACAAATCCTGCAATTGTTGCATTAGCTCCCTCAAATCTGCTAGTGCCATCTAATATCAGGGTTTTGATATGGGCTGTATATCAGGTGAAAAATCAATACCAAAGTATATTTCTCATACTAGAGGCAATCATGGTAAATACTTGGAAAATACATTAGATATTTCTCTCACTATTGGTACATTTTATAAATCGATTGTTTCCTCTCTGGTATCATTTACAATAGCTAAGAGACCCAAGCAACCTTTCTTCAGAAGTCGTTGAGACTACATAAAAGATACAACTTGTAGATCTCTTAAACCCGACCCTCTTTTAGGACAAATTTGATTCGTTTGGAATCTCAAACTTAACTAACTTAGCACGACAATCGGCAATGGCATAGCAAGAAGATAACTGATCCATTCCCATTAGAATGTCAAAGTCAATCATATCAAGTACAATAAGGTCAGGTAGAGTATCTCTACCCTCAACCCGAATCTAACAAGCACGATACACATATTTAACTAATAGAGACTCTCCAATAGGAGTAGCAACTAGAAAAGGATCATTTAATAGCTCAGGATTTCTACCAAACCTCAAGGAAAAGTACGAGGACACATAGGAGTGAGTAGATCCCAAATCAATCAACGCAAGTTCATCAAATGTACAGACAGAAAGAACGCATGTAACCACAACATTGGAGGCCTGGGCATCCTGTCTAGTAATTGTAAAAACTCTCGACTGACCTCTACCAGTATTCCTTGCCCTTGATTCACAGTAGCACTATCTCCAGCACCTCAACATCTATTTCCTAAACCTGCAACACTTCAAAAATATTACGAGTAGTCTGAGTAGGTGTAGCTAAATGAATAGAAGCCTGGCTAAGATTCCTTGAAAACTGAGGGCAATCTCTCAAATGATGTCCCAACTGTACACATCGAGAGCATTCTCCAGTGAAAACACGATACTTGCCCAAATGTGATTTATCACAGGTCTGGCAGACTAGAGTAGTGAAATATATTTTCCAAGAAATATGATGTCTAGATGATGATGGTCCCCTAGTATTCTGTATGTAATGTGGTTTGTATGCAGACTATGAAGACAAGTGTGTCCCTGTCTGAGAACCCTATTGTTGTTGTCCCTGATTTCCTGCTTTGCTATTTTCACTAAAATCGTCACTAAAAGATCCTTCCATCTTGGCCTTCATACGTAAATCACCGACTGGATACTCATCACATCCCTTGTTTTCAATTTTTCTAGTGAGATCGACTGTAGCAAAGTAGGATAAATTCTTCATATGTGGGGCTATTGCAGTGTATGCACGACCAACCAACCATCAAAAAACCTCTGAACTCGAGCTTCTTGGGTAGGCACTAAGTAAGGAGCATATGTAGCCAGATTACAAAACTTGGTATTATATGTTGACATATCCATATCTAGAGTCTAAACCAGTCTCTCAATGTCTGTAGAATATTTTTGCCTCAAGCTCTCCGGAAGAAAATGGTCCATGAACAACATACTAAACTCGTCCCATGTCAATGGTGACTGCTGGCCTTCCTAGCAATACAATTTCATACCATGTATTGGCCATATCCTCTAGTTTGTAAGATGCAATCTCCACGGACCTCTCACTAAAACAACCTAAAGCATATAATGCCTTGAGTGTCCCATCCAAAAAACTTTGAGAATTTGCTGAATTATCAGAACATGTGAATTATGGGGATTTCAATTTCATGAACTCTTGTAGGGATACCTCCTTATTCCCGAAAGTTTGAGTCTATGCGGGTGTTTGTATCTGTAAAGAAGCATGAGGAGGTGAACTTTCACCCTGAGTAGGCATCAATGCCACTAACACATTAAATAACCTTGTTATTGCGTCTATAGGTAAGCTAATAGTAGGTACAACAGTTGGCACTGGTATTGGATAGCCCTTAATTACCTGTTCTAGCACTTGATCTGGCATAGAACCGTGGGGTTGACCCATGTTCACAAATTCAAGTTGAGGAGTAGCCTTTCTTCTTACATAATAAGCCCCAACTTTACCGCTACCTCGGGTATTACCATGTCCAACGGATGAAGGTGTGTGTATCCTAGTCATCTGCAAAATCTGACAACTCATTCAATTACGAGTCCAACAATACTAGTTTCACTCAAATCCGACTCCGAATAGATGTTCAAAACTCAAAACTTCACTTTATGAAATTTTAGACATCCCCAAAATTTTACTTTGAAATCAACAATCAATGCCAAAAACGAATATGGATTCATGAAATTTAACAATAACCGAGTATAGAACACTTACCTCAATCCATATGGTAAAAATCGCCTCAAAATTCGCCCAAATCCGAGCTCCCCAACTCAAAATATGGCTAAATGAACAAACCTTCGATATTATGTGCTTCTGCCTAACTATTATGTCTCGTTTCTTGTGCCAAATAATCCCGAATCTCACTTTTTATGCCTCCAATGGATTTATCATGATTTTTCAGTCAAATTAGGCTTTTGAATCACTCCATTTGACCTTATAATAAGAGATATGTTGGTTTCAATATTTAAAATTAGTGCAGATTTTAAATACGAATTTAGTGGCAATTTTATAATTAATCTGAAAAAGAATCTGGCAACCCATTTCTTAGAAAAATAACAATAAATTCCTCATACGATGTTAAACTGGATAATTTCAGTTGCTATGGTTCCAAAATTATGATACGTATATAATGGTTTTGTCTAAACATGAATCAAAGGTCATTTGTTTAATATGGCAACATTTATGCTCGATTCGAGGTCGAAACCGAAAACAATCACCATACAATGCAAACTCATCCAAAACTGATCGGAATTTAACTAAACTTTGTGGACATATCCAAAATTATCATACAAACTTATTGGAATAATTAAAACCCGATTCCCAATCTGTTTACCCAAAAGTCAAACCTTGGTCAATTCTTCCAACTTAAAGCTTCTAAAATGAGAATCATTCTTCCAAATCCCAACCGCTCGAAAATCGAAACCAACTATACACGCAAGTCATAATACATATTATGAAGCTACTCAAAGTCTCAAACCACCAAATGGAACGCTAAAGCTCAAAACGACCAGTCGGATCGTAATATTCTCCCTCACTTAAACATACGTTCGTGCTCGAACGTGTCCAAAGTCGTTCCAAAGAAATTAAATCATCATGTAACCTCACCATGCTGAACCTGAAATCCGTAGTGGACAAGTGCAAGATTTCTAAATCTATTACTAGTTCTTTTTCCTTTTTACTTTGTGTAATTATAATATTTGGTATTAGTATTTGGGAAAAGGGCCAAATATATCTCTTTAATTTCGGATATTGTTATCCGAATAAATTTATCCCAACCGTTATATTATTCGGTTAAATTTACTCCTACCGTCAGCAAACTTTTTAAAGTTACCCTTGATCTGTTAGGTATTCCAAAATCTCCCAAATTCCTTTAATTAAATTACTTGTTGTTCTTCTTGCTCCACTATTTTCAGAATTTACTAATGATGTTAAGGCTAAAGGTACTAGACTATATAAACTATTCATGGCTATATTTAATTACCATTGCACTCGTCTTTTTGTGATAATTGGTTTGGAAATGGTTTAAAATTTTACTTATTTTTTAACCAAATATACATCGTAGAATTTAGTGGGTCTATTTATTGTGTATTATATGCAGTTCTTCATCATGTATATACATGTATATTCGAATATATTTGTTATCGTATATAGACATTTAATTAAAGCAAAGTTGAATTTGACAACGGAAAGTCTCCAAGGAACTTCAACTTCTACCACTAATACTTGCAAAGTCTCCATACCTTTGGTGCAATGAATTCACTAAAATTGGAGTGTTGTAAATACTTTTGGATTTTAGACAAGCTACCTAATTTAGATACTTCAATTTACTATAACGAACCGTTGTATTATTTTAATATTTTTTTCTCTTATTTTTTCAATTAAGAAAGCAGGTAAGTACCAACTATTTCGAAAATAGTGAATCAAGAAGAATAAGTGACTTAATTAAAATAATATGGGAGATTCTGGATCACATGACGGACCGAGGAGTAAATTTAAAAGTTTGTTGATGGTAGAAGTAAATTTGTCCGGATAATATAACGATATGGGTAAATTTAGCCGGATAGCACAACGAAGGTTAGATTTAGACAATATTGGAAGATAGATGGATAAATTTGGACCTTTTCCCTAGAACGATACCAACACGTGGGACATAAAATGGAAATAACTCGACATCGCAAAACTAGATAATCAATAGAGGAGAATGAACTTATAGAGTCAGACAAACATGTATCTTCAGCTTCATACCATATAGACTTTGGTCCAGTAAACATTTTCCTCTATAGCAAAACAGAGTCTCTCCTCCATGTACATGGGATTACTCAAGTAGACTCGGGTTTGCACTGCTTGACAGTCTTGACAAAATAACTTGGCTGAGGAGTCGATCTGAAATTAAAATATTATTTTTTGGACTCAAACCACAAAAATAGGTGACAGGAATAATTGAGTATCATTTATATATAACGCAGTTTTTCATCGTGCTATACCGTAATGGTACGTTTGTTTGTTAAGATATAGTGCATGGGTTATATACACTATATATAAACTTTCCTGCCAACCAATAATTCATTTGAACTTTATTGACCCACCAATAATTAAGGATATAGTGCATGCATAATACGCACTACATATATAGTGCCTATTATGCATGTGCTAGACCCTCAATTATTGTACCCCAGACTGTTTTTTTTTTTTTTTTTTTTTTTT